>SNQN01000442.1:108400-149023 GCA_008642245.1 Bassia scoparia
TCAAATGAAACAAAATTGAAATCAATAATAATAAAAAATCAATAGCTTAAAATTGAAAAAATCAATTTATTTATCATAATTGGGGAAATAAACATAATTCTTTGTTTTGAACAAATCTGAAATTTGGGTTCGATTTTTTGCGGCCGAAGTCGTCTTTCAATTTAGTTGGCAAGCACACACTGCACTCGTCGTGGGTTACCTATTGTACGACCTATATAGAAGCCCCAAGTTGCTCAACTACTACTAGCTTCACGAACACTCAGCGACTGCAACAACACGATTTGGGCGATTTGGTGATCCTTGATTGATGATCGCTGATTGATTTGAATGAGATTGGAGGAGAATTGTAGATTTTGCTCAAAATATAGAGTGAGAAGAGCTGCAAAATGAACGAATTTCAAGGGTTTTTTGAGGAGCAGTGACGGAAAAGGAGAAGGAATTGAAGAGAAGAGAATAGGGTCCCACAGAATGAGAAGGGTGGCATGGAATGTAATCCAACTGAAAACAACACTGGTAGGTTTTTCTAATGTTTTGGAGTGGGTAGTTTTTTTATAAAATGAAATGTGGGTAGTTTTTTCTAAAAAAGTCCCAAATGTGGGTAGTTATTGGCAAAAAATCCTTCTTTATTACAAAAACTCTTATATCGTGATACTTTGTTCAATCGTACCATTACATTACAGGTATTAAAGATCATAGTTGTTCTTTGAACATTTGGATTTATTGTCTACACTTCACCCTCCTTTCTACGAAAAATGGAGTACAACATAGCATCCTACAGTACTTTTTATCATACAGTCGTCCCTTGACAATGGACCGCAGTCATAAACTTGAGCGAAATCACTATAAGGATGTTGAAGTAATAACAATTACAGAAGGAAATCGATGATCAAATATTGTTTATGCTCTGTATTGATGATAGCACGTACTCTGCTTTAGGTTTTCGGGTAATGAGAGGCAGTGTAACATAAGAATGGCGATCAACTTATTAGAAAGACAAAGTAGTCAAGAGAACTATAAGCATCTCTGGAAGATGACAACTCAGCCATCAGCTTTGCACAACAGCTCCGAAATTGAAGTTCCGCATAGCAGATGAAAAAGTCAGCAACCCAGGTTGACGAGCCTACGTCACAACAGCTCGAGTCATTTTACTTTGACTGAACAATATTTTATTTAAAGAATTATAGCTAGGGAAGAAAAGCACACTGATAGTTTGTTTCGAATAACAAAGCCCACACTCGTAGAAATCTTTGTGAAACTCAGCTTTTGCATATGTGGAACAGAGGCATTAGCTAGGTGTGGGGAATAATAAGATCTTTAATTTCAGCTTTTGTTTTGCATAACATCTAGACTTAACTTACAACAATTGAATGTCCATTACGAAATACATCTTCCAAACACTTCAATAAGATCTTCTTTCAAATAAATATATAGTAAAAACAAAGTACGTATATAGTAGTACGAAAAGGACAAAGTTCACTCAAAGATAGAAACATCCAAGGAGAAATGTAATGTGAAGTCGATGTACTAGTTTGACTTTTGACTCAAGACCTCTCATATTAGGCCAAGTTATTAATGAAGAAGGAGGTTTGGTTCAGTTGCTCTATTATCCAAAGGCATAAAATAGAGCTAGTTCACAACGAAGAAAGGACATGGGCATTGATCAACTTAAACTAACTAGACGGACAATACAGACCATTTCCTATATTGTCAACCATATCTCATTTCTAATTCAGTCAGCAGTACATCCATCCCTAGGTGGGTATGGGAAAGGTAAATAAAAGCAAAGCATAAAACTTTAGCAATGACGAGATAAATAATACTAATATGCACCAGAACCCAAATAAACAAATATTACTTCAATCATTTCAACTTGCAACACAGTGTAAACATTTTCTTGGAAACAAAATTTCCTTTTTTCAATCTTTACATTGTTTAGTTGCAAAATGAATTGTAATAATCGTTTTCCTAAGCTCACCCACCAAAGGAAAATTTTCATTACTTTTCTTAGCTCCCTTGTATCTCCTTCCCTACCTCAAATTTTTTCTAATGTTTCAATTTCCCCTTTTTTTTTTATCTTACTTGGAACCAACAATGGAAACTCAATTCTGTATTGTGTTTTTCCATTGTTAAATTGATTTTCAATGAAAACTCATTTTTACTAAAGAATGTTTTACACCAACAAACGAGCCTAGAGGTGTCTTTAGCATGTTGCCTCTATATAAATCCTTAAATGGAAATTAACTAGCTATTGCAATGCAATTTTTTTTTCTTTTTAAGTCACAATAATGATCCTCAAATTGCCAAAATGGGAGATTATGTCGTGAAGCTATGAACTATGAGCACTTGGGGATATAAAATGGTACTGTGATGAGAGGTCCAACATTGACATCAGCTAAGGCTTTGTGTATGTTTGGATATAAATTTGCATTAAAATTAACCATATAAGCAAATGAGTACCAAAGGCAAAAGGCAATAAAACAGTGAACTTGCTGTCAGGATTAAATTGAATAGTTTTTACATCAAGATCCGTAGCGCATCACCAATCATGCTAAGTTTTGTACCATGAGCCTGAAGATGAAGATAAGATTAGTCCATAAGAATTCTTAGTGAACAATTTGGTCCGAATTAAGGGCATTGTACCATACTTTCGTATTGTTGACTGCTATAGCTTTCCCCCCACTCTTGAAAGTAGGTTATTTCCATCGAATCCTAAATATCCCCTAGTCTCCAAATAGTAATTTGATGGCATTATGTTTTCTAGTGGAATTCAAGGAGGGATGCACAGGCTCTCAAATAACAAGTCATAATCAAGTCACTTGAAATAGAAAGGTTAAACTTGTCGGTCATAAGTTAAAGGGTTCTAATTAGTCATTTATGCTTGTACCAAGATGAAAGCTAAAGGCGTTACGAGCTATTAAATGACATACATTAATCATCTGACGAAAGCCTCGAACAGATAAATACACGTCCGGCGACCTAAGTTCTTAACCAGCTTGCTATTGCAGGAGAAAGTCTGTATATATAAGCTTACAATTTAACAATTTTCATTTACAAAGTTTATGGTCCCAAGGATGCTAAAAATTGATTGCTCATGCAGAACAATCAGGCTTATAATGGCAAATAATACTTGCGAGTAAAAGCTATTTACAAAGTCAAGGTAAATTGAATGGGTCTAGTCATGCTATTGTCATTAATTCATAAAGTATCATGCATTCATTTTTGTCAAGTTTAAGACAAGCATGAATACTTTTTATGAATAGACGATAGAGCAATACCCCCCAATATATTTTCAATCTAATACAGAATTTCTCATTTTACCAGGTGCTCAACAAGGAGAAAAAGGAAAAGAACCCATGAAACTGTAATGAGCATGCCAACACACGGATTCAACAATTATGAATGAAAGAAAAGAAATCCAGACCTGCATATAGAAGGTAATGGATCATAGGATACTACTCTCTGCCTGAAAAATGAGCTACATTTTCGACTTACAGGATCTTCATGTACCTTTCGACTCTTCTTAGGTATTATGTACATACTATGATACTATCTATGTGGTTAATTGTTCACTCATCGTCAAAAAAATAAAAAATTGTTCATCTCAAAGTATGAGTTTCCAAATGCTTTTGGGAAATGTGAGAAGCAAATGTAGCAAAAAATTGGAATGGGAGGGAGTATAAGTTAGGGGTTGATGGTTTTTTTTTTTTTTTTTTTTGGTGAAAAGGAGATCAAGTAACGCTCTTAGTAGGTTGGCACGATCAACAGATATCAGCAGATATGATCATCAAATTATTGAAGGATTTTGAAATCAACAATACTTGTGTCCTTGTCTCTAACATTGAACTTGAGTATTGTCAGGAAGATAATTACTCACCACACGAGTAAGGAGTAAGAAACGTAGTACTTAGACTATTTTTACATTGTTGTATAATCATGTTAATTACACTAGGTATATCACAACCCAGGTGCATAAGATTGAAAATGAGTAGAAAAGTCAAGGAAGGTAGGAAAGAAGACATCTTAGGATCTTTCTTGTTATTGTGTTGCGCTGTTGGATTATATATGAGGACAACATAGAAAATTCAGCATAACCACAGTTATTTGTTTTGGCTTACCTTGGATGTCTTCTTTAAAATTCTGCAGTTGGGCAGGATGGGTTTATTAGAGTAGCTCTGCACTAGAGCTCTTGGAAGGTAACGGTACTCATTCATTGGATCTGCTGCAGGAAGAAATGCACACATTTTTAGACTAACAAAATTATGATATCCGGTTGTGTAATCCCAGTACTAATAATATCTTCACTTTTAAACAAAATATAATCCTTGAAGTCATCCGAACTGCTTTCCTGGCTCCACGAACTCGCGAATTTCATCAATACCTTTATCTATGCACACAGTGCTATTGACATCAAAACAGACAGCCTTCATTTTCTCCATTAAGTCCAACACTTTGCGATATATCTAATGTGTCATTTACAAATTAATTTGAATCAATAATCATCGGAGAATTTGAGATGCGAGTTAATACGAAGAACGGAGGACCATTATTAAGCATTCACAAAATGATTCAAGGCGATCTGCACTTTTACACTAACGAAAAAAGATCAATTAATAACATATGCCATATGATCTAGCACGAGAGGCTATTGGCTTATTTTTTTAAAAAATATTGTTGGTCTTTTAGGATAAAGCTCCATGATTCCAGCCTCGCTGTTGTTTAACAAAAATCCAAGCTAAACCATAAAGAGTAGTATAATGAAGTATCAAAGGAATATTCATTCAATAAAAAGAGAGGTACAAGTAACAGCCAACAAGATAAATATTCAGTCTATAAAATATAAATTTGAATCAACTCAGGGTTCCAGATTTCTATCATTAAGCAAAATGCTTTTAATTAGATAAAACAGCAAAGGAGAATCATCAACATCGCGATTGCTGATTAACCTTTCGGTGGTTCGTGTGTTGTCAAAGCTTCTGTGGCCGAGATTCAAGTGGTGGATCTGAAGCAGCAATTGGAAGTTGTTCAATTTGGAGTTGTTCATCATCCAATGGCTGCAACCCAGCTTTCCAAGCAATCTGGAGACAGAGGGCTGTGAATAAGAGTAATTACACTGCTCGAACCGACAACAGGAACTTTTTACTATAATGGTGCACTCATTCTAACGCTTTTCAAATGAAAATTTTTCTGAAAGTATTTTCCTGCACTTTAGAAAGTTCAAACAAGTATTATACAACAGTCACATCTCCTCATAACAACCATCAGCATTTCAGCTTAATTCAAACAGCAATAAGCAATTTAAACTTAAGAAATTGAATTGGTTTCATTTGTTTGACGGAAAAAAAAACAGCATGAAATTCTTCAGGCTAAAATCGCACAATACTTTGATACTGAATCAAGACAATCAACCCAACACTACAAGCAACATTAAGTTCAACCCATTTCAAAATGAGTAAATCCCATGTCAAAAATCATTCCCAAAAAAAACCCAATTGTAAACATTAAAACCTAATTGTTTAGATTAGATGTGAAAATCAAAAATTAAGGATTGCTGTTATGATTTAATTGTGTGTGATGATGAGTGATAGAGGAGATGAGTCAGGTAAGTAAACCAAGATGAAGGCAAATTCTGAATCAACAGAGAACAACACATGAAAGAGATGAATATGAAAATGGAGCAACATAGATGAAGAAGAGAGAAAGAGAGACTACATAGAAGAAATAAGTAGTGTACACCAATTCTGCAGAAACAAGGAAGAGTGGACAATATATGGTGTTGAAATGGCTTTAAGTTAGGTACTTGTAATTTTCTAGCACTTTTTACTCTAGAAACCAGTGTGTTTTTACTCTCAACAACCCACTTTTTATCCTTGTATCTTGTATTAAGTATTGAACTAAGTTCAAAATGAGTGAGAAATAACTAATTAAGTTACCAAATCATATAGTTTTGGAGGTATTAGCGTTGTGAATTGGCCCAAGGATTATTGGCGACTGATTTCTTTCAATTCAGCCCAGGAGGCAGGAGAAAGAGGGCGGCGGAGTGGTGGGGGCTAAGTACATGTGCAGCAAATCGTGAGTAATTGTATGTTCAATACAGTAGAAATACGTATACAAATACCCAATGGAATTAAAAGGCTTTTCTTAAAAGCCCAAAGCCCATTAAGGCTCAATATGCCCAGATGGCCACTTGTCGCAATCTCGACAACCCACAATGTCTATAAATACCCTAACTTTTCCAAAAGGGATCCATTCAATCTACATCACTCCATCAACTCACCTTAACTTACTCTAAATACTCTCTTTCTTATTCTTGCTTTAGTCATTCTTTTTGCTCTCCTCCTTCACACAACTCATACTTGAGGCGTCGGAAGGCGATATATCCCCCAAGGGTTCTCGCCTTCTTGCAGGTGCCAGGAAGCAGGACCGTGACTCTGGAGACTAACTTTTGAAGACATATTGGCTAGTTTAGACCTTTTACTTGCTTGTGGAAACCTCATTGCATCAAGAGGGACAGTATTCCCGGACCTACAAATAGTGTTTTGTCTCCCACGGGTTGAAAACATGTTGTATGTGTATCCTTGAGCGAGCTAATATTCTATAAGGAAAAGTTATATGCAGCTCTTTTAGAGCAACTCCAATCAAAGACTCAAAAATTTCTTCATTCCTCTCTCTCTTAAGCACTTCTACTCATCCTTTTCATTTCAAAAAATTTCTTGTCACCTATCCTCACACAACAGTGACCAATAAAATTCATAGCCTTTCTCTCTACTTTTTAATTTTACATCAAAACACTTTCTCTCACTCCAATCATCATTTGTTTTTGATATCGTGCTTAATTACAATTATCAAAATTCTGGTACTATTAATCGAGTTTAATTTTTAGTTAATTAGTTTTAGTCTAATTTTCGGATAACTTGTAATTTTCGGATGTATTTATTTAAAACGATAATAATAAATCCGTTTTAATTTATATTTTTGGTTAATTATAATTTTTTCGAATTAATTAATATATCATGCGACTTAACTACGATTAAAAACAATTTTTTTCAGATTTTATAATTGTGTTTTATTAAAAAACAATTTTTCTGAATTTTTGATGAATTAAACTAATGTTTAAGAGAGTGAATTGGAATTGTGAGAAAAATATAGCAATATGGGTGATATTTATAAATTTTTTGAAAATTATGAATTTTGGTATTTTTTATTTTATTTTATTTTTTATAATGGTCGATAGGCAAATAAAGATTAGAAGTAATTAGGTTAATTAGCCAGAGTGTGACGTGGCGGCCGCGATTGGAACGCGTGTCTCTGCACTGTCAGCCTAATTCTCTTTTTGGCCATTATTAAATAGGCTTAAACGACGTCGTTTTGCTCCATTGAGAGTCGAACGACGCGATTTGGCTCTTATTCAGCAAAAAAAAAAAATTGAGAAAATAGCATATTACGCGGGGCTATTCCATTGAAAAAATCATCCAACTCTTCCTGAAGAGAGTATGGGGTGAATAATTCACCTTCTGATTTTTTTTGTCACCATATGTTCATTGATTGGAGCTTGTGACTAATTTATTCACAAATTTCTGAAAAAATTCATTATGCATATGCCTTAGGTTTGCAGTATAAAAAGCTTAAAGAAAGTTATTAGTTTATACAAATATATATCATCTATGAAATGTTTTAATGCTTATTGTACCCTTAGGGATGCATCATAACATTACTCTTATTGGATAGTTAAAATTGACTATTTTGAGTGTTTCTTATGGATGTCAATTAGTTTAGTTGGATGTAAAGTTTTAAAGTTGTATATTTAAATCAGTTTAGCAATTGTTAAAGTTTATGAAGTAAAGGTTTTTTGGATAGAATTCGGAATGTAATGTTAATTTTTTATGATTTTAAGTTTTATAATGTTTGCGCTTTTAAATTTAATCTTACATTAGGATTCGACTAGGGAGAACCCTAGTTATTGTGGGGTGAGTTCCAACAAGAGTTTCTACATCCCGAGACTCTAACCCAGACTTCTTAATGCAATACATATTGCTTACTACTTGAGGCCATTCTTATGATACTATTTATTGTAGATTCTTAGTCACTCGATATTTATTCTCTCACCCATGACTTTTTTTCCGCACTAATATAAAGGGTTGTTTGGTTCCACAATTTAATTGATTTTGACAAAGGAATGAGTTAAAATATTTAAAAATCATTTCATAATATATTTGCTTTAAGAAATTCCAGTTGTAGATAAATTCATATAAGTTCCTTCCCTTTTTAAGAAGTTTTTATGTTTTGTGTTTTTACAATTTTCATGTACTTGTTAAATCTTTAAATCTTTCACTGCAGTTTTTATAAAAAATGTTACAAAAATTGATAATAAAAAAACTATGCATTTGAGATGAAATTAACAAGATCGTCACAAATGAATATATTTTTTCCTCATATACAGTGAGATTTTTAAAGTCGAAGTTTCTCTCTCCTTGTGCCCAGCATCCAAACGCAACAGAACAGTTGGACAGATGGAGTCATCATAAATACTTCCTTCATAAGTCTTAAAAAGAACTTTTGGTAGTGACGACGAACTCCTAGTTCATTTATGAGTAATAGTTTTTTGGGTGTTCCACGTAATTATTATGTTAAGGAAGGAGGGAAAAATAAGGTTTTTAATTATTGATTGAGGTGTGTGCAAATGAATTCTAAGAAATAAGATAATTGTTGTCATTAAAGTGTATTTTGTCATTTTAGTACTCCGTAAATGTTTCCTTAAGCTACACTTGGCAAAATAAACCTGACGCAATATCGATTGGGGAGAGCAACCGGGAAGTGGGTCATGAACAAAAATAGAAACGGAACCTGTTTTGATCGAATTTGTAATTTTTTTTAAAACAGTTTGGTTGTTAAACACCCGACTGTTTGCGAACTCGGCTTAAAATATATTTTTTTTTTAAAAAAAAGTTTGTTTAGTTGTATTATTATGCGAAAAACTTGATCCAACAACAAAGGTAAAGATAATAATATTTATTAGAATCAGTTAAATGTATGGTTTAAGTGAACAATTTTCTAATTAGTTTAATCACATTAATCAATTTTTCAACCCTTTAATAAACCTATAGTTGGTCCATTTTTTAGTGATACTTGAAGGAAAAAGCGTTTTAAAAAACTTAACCACCGAACTATTACCTAGCTTTGGTCACGCACAATTCGAACCTGTTACCAGAAAATGGCGATTGTGAAAATGAACGAAACATGAATATTGACTAATCGATATTGGACCTGCACCGATTTTAGGTATGGATAATTAAATCGTTACGAGAAAATCATTTGATTTTAAAGATTAAGAGGTGTGTGGTTCGTATTATGGTTTCTATAAAAGAAAATATCCCATTTTTTCGATATAAAGCATAATAATAATAATAATAATATAATAATAATAATTATAATAATAATAAGAATAAATAATATTACATAGCATATGATATAGAATCAAGTTTGAACCAAACACTTTGTCTAAACTCTTAGAAAAGTAAGAAATTACCACTCATATGGAGAAACCACCCAAATGCATATTCCCATAAGCCCCCAAATTACCACAATCCACATATGCTCATTTTTTAGTCCACTTTACTTTACCAAAATATGAGTTTTGAAAAGAAAAGAAAAAAAGAATATGTTTTTAAATTTTTTATTCCGGTTTGGAGAATCCAAAATTAGAAATTCTAAGCTTGAATTTGAAACAAATGAAGGAAAATAAGCATTAAGACATGTTTGAAATAAAGGAATAATATGAAATTATAATGGGATTTAATATTTACTAATTTACACAATATTAATATAGCACAGTTATTTATATACAAAATTCTCCTAAGATTATCAAGATTAATTGATTTTTACATATCTTAAATAACCGGCTATAAGTTTAAGAATGAATTGAGGTTAGATTTTTTTGTTGAAGTTTTAGTTAGTTTAGTAATACGTTTTAAAAAAACGTAGACATTTGGTAAATAGTTTTTGAGAAAATGAGCTAATTTGGTAAAAGACTCAATTGTCGGTCTGAGCTTGAAGAAAGTCCTAATCTAAAATTAAATATTATTAAAAGGTTTTCAACACGTTAAGCGCCCGTGGTCTCAAACTCTCTGTACAATCGCCACATGGACCTTACTTCTCTAGAATCGTCCATGTGTTAAATTTTTTAGTAAGATATCGAATAAGAGTATATAACATTAATATGTTATACCAACAACACAACATATTTAGTATTTAACATTTCATTTAAAAAAAATATTGTCTATGTTAAAGCCAATTTAATATATACTATTTGTTTTTCATAATTCTTTAATTTTTTATGATTTTAACCACAATCTTTTAAACATTTTTAGAAGAGCTTTACCATAACTAACGAATTAGTTATAGTTTAGTTTTTAGGTAAGTATTAGTTTTGTTGTTTTAAAATAATTTTAATAATTCATGCGGCTATTCTTCTGAAGCAAAACAAATAATTGTAGATGTTTCTATTTTGCATGTTGATATCTAAAAGATTTTATCTACATGTGAGTAGTGGAAGAAAAAATTCAAACGCATTGAAAATTATGGATAAACAGAATGAAATATAATATTTTCTCTTATTTAGTTTCAAAATTATCAGTTTAATTTTTACATCGCAATTTTACCTATATTGTACATAACATTTCACTATATACAACATGAAATCTAAATAATCGACATAATAAAAAAAAGGAAATCGTATAACCCGGGCAACGCCGGGCAAAAATATATTGTATTTAAACTGGGTAGCTAGATGTCTGATGCTGCAGTGCTTAGGCTTTCTTTGGGTTTCGTTTTCTACTTTTTTACTAGTACAAAAAAGGGAAAATAAGGTTAACAGACAGGCAACAAAGGTTAATGATAAAACCTACTTAACAGCTAAAATACACTAATACCATAATTCTTTGTTTTTGAACCAAATCTGAGAATTTGGGTTCGATTTTTTGCGGCCGCAAGTCGTCTTTCAATTTAGTTGGCAAGCCACCACTGCACCTCCGTCGTGGGTTCACCTATTGTACGACCTATATAGAAGCCCCCAAGTTGCTCAACTACTACTGTAGCTTCACGAACAACTCAGCGACTGCAACAACACGATTTGGGCGATTTGGTGATCCTTGATTGATGATCGCTGATTGATTTGAATGAGATTGGAGGAGAATTGTAGATTTTGCTCAAAATATAGAGTGAGAAGAGSTGCAAATGAACGAATTTCAAGGGTTTTTTGAGGAGCCAGTGATATTGATTGCAGGAGAATGAAAGCAAAGGAAGAACGAAGAAGAAAATAAAATAGGAGGAAATTGGAAGAAAAAAAAAGAAAATAGGAGTAATAAATGAGATGTGGGGCCCACATGACGGAAAAGGAGAAGGAATTGAAGGAAGGGTGGGGCCCACAGATCGGAAGTGGTATTGCATCCAACTGAAAACAACACTGGGTAGGTTTTTCTAATGGTTTTGGGAAAAGTGGGTAGTTTTTTTTAATAAAATGAAATGTGGGTAGTTTTTTCTAAAAAAGTCCCAAATGTGGGTAGTTATTGGCAAAAAATCCTTTTTATTACACAAACTAGTATTTCGTCTCGAGCACTAGGTCAGCTAATATAAAAAAAATATGAGAAAGAGAATATATCACATTTTAATTAGTTATATATATCACATTTTAATTAGTTATATAGAATTAGGGATTAGCACAACTGGATATCCGGTCATATTTTGATGATTTGGACCAAAACTCAAAACACAAAAGGTCTTTGAAACTTGGATTTGGAGTTTGGAATTGGTTGAATTAGGAACATTATTTCAAGAACCAAGTACCTAATTTAGAATTAGAACTTGGTATTGAAATTGGTCGAACTAGGTACCTAATTTTAAGAAACAGACTTAGACCCACTAGTATCAGTTCTAACAATCTTATTCTTTAACTAAGTCACTTTGAAAAAGTTTGCAAGTAAATTAATAATAAAATATTTCTTCTTTCTTTCCACCTACTTTTTCTTAATAGAAAAGTGTTCACTACTTATAATAAGTTTCTTAAACTATTAATTTATCTCTTATTTTTCTCATCACTTAGATTGTGTTTCAGTTTTTTTTAATTTAGTAACTTTATAGTTCCTAAACTTGACTGATTAAAAAGGTGATCACAAATCTTTTAAGTAATATTTTATTCAAGTTCTAATTGTATGATGATTGAATGATTTTGGCTGAATTATAAAATTAAAACTAAGTTTAAATCTAAGCTTTTTGGGAAGAAGCCCGTATGGATGATGAACGATCCTGATTTGTAGGTATTGCTATTACTTGCTCCGACTCCCTGCGTATGTGTGCAAATTTAGAGGTTCTTTCATCTTCCCCTAGCTCCCTATCATTTTCATGAGCGCATAGTTAGTGAGACGCGGGGGGGGGGGGGGGGGGGGGGGGGGGGGGGGAGCTGTGCACACTTTAGACTCCAACATGCAACCATTATATATTTGTCAAGGGATAATGCATTGCTCTGGTAATCGTTTTCTCTTTTCCAAATTAATTTAAAGCGGTAACTTTGATGGATGAAATGGTTCAATAATCATTATTTTTGGTTATCTTGGAAAAGTTAAAATACCAAAGGTTATCTTCGTTTAAATCCAATCTTACAAATGTAATTTGAAAGTTCTATAAATTTGTGGTCGTCTTTGATGTTGCATGTGGTGCCCCCCCCCCACATGCCACGTGTCTACTCTAAATTGGATCCAACAATCTTAGGTGGCAAGTGCCCCACGACCACGTGTCAACCTCTTACTTGCTGCGCCACGTGTTAAAAGTCAAATGATTTATAGACTGGACCGGTCGTGCAGAAACATATTGAGAAACAAGTATTTGTACACCCGAACGGTAGGAACGGGTAACCTAGTGTATGTATGAGTAACAAATGTCACACATCCAAGCTTCCAGTGGTAAGACAAATTGCCTATAAATACCAAAGGAAATTAAGCACATTTATTGTGCACATTCTCATACTTACACTCTCATATTTATTGCTCACTTGAGAACTTCTCTCTCTAGACTTAATTGCATTATAATTCCATACCCGTAGTTACTTAAGCATAGGAGGGGAGATTATTCGGATAGGATTATTCTCCTTCTTGTAGGTGCTAAGGAGTCCAAACAAGGACTGGTGTTAAGGTGTCGCCGTGCATCAAAGAAGTACTAAAGTTCCACCGTAAGCAAACCAACGAGGTCAGCTCTCCTGAGGTAGGATTGATGGGAAGCTTCCACCCKTCTCTCAACCTAGAATTTCTAAGAAAATATTYTAGCTTAGCACATTGCATTTTCTACAACATTTGACGCCATTTGTGGGGAGGCAATTAGAAATAATGGCTTTATTTAGGAGATGATCATACTCAGCAGTGGGGGAACACTCCTTCATCATTTGAGAAAGAAAGTACTCGGAATGTCCATGGAGATCACAATCCCACTGCCTCAATTTACAAAGAGGAACATTTGGACTTGGATGAAGGGCCCGAGATATCCTACCATGATCTAGACACCCTCTATGTCAACCATGATTTACTTTAGGCTYAAATTGCTAAGGGGTGAGAGATGTCTTGGATCAGTTCTAATCTCTCAAGGAAGAGAATGTCCAACTTAAGGCATTGAAAGAAGAGAATGCCTGCTTGAGAGCTCAACATGCAAGCAAGAAAAAGGTGACGAGCGAGGATGTAACTACCAAGACACATGCTCTTGAGATTGTTACCCGCATAMCACCTAAGTTGAAGACCACCAAGGTCAAAGATCCAACTCCCAAGGACAAGTAGAAGCATATTTCGCAGCAGATCATTCCCATTGAAAGGGAAAAAAGTTAGGTTAAGAAGTATCGCATCACTCCTAACCCTCTAACCATTGCCCCAAGATCAGTACCTCAAGTAAAGGACCTTATTGCTTTGAAAGTGATAATGATGATGATAAAGTTTTCACTTAGAACAATGAAAGAAAATATGTTCGGACTCTGATTAAGAGGAAGAAGCATTGTTGTTTTTAACGAATACTACGAGAGGGGGGTGAATTGTAGTTCTGAGTTCCTGTTGAAAATTTTTACGGAATAAAAGAAAAACAGTAAAGGAACAATGGAGAGACGAGAGATTTTCACGAGGAAAGGAAAAACCTCGACCACTACTAGGGATTTTAACTCAAATTCTTTTCACTAATATAGGCAAACAACTCTGTTACAATCCTATACGACTAGGGCCAACCGAGTTCCACTAAAAAACTCAAGTTCCAATCAACAGTTTCCTCTAACAGTTGAAACTCATTGACTTCCGCAAGTCTTCTTTGTCTCTCTCAAGCTTAAATCAAAACCAAACTCAATTCTGTCTTTGGCTTAACTGAAAGCTTTTATTACATGAAATTCACTCAAATTCCCCCTTACCCCAAAAACCAAGCTTACAGAATGATTCAAATTCTTAGATAGGAACTTGGTAAGGAACAAGGAACAAATTACTTAGATCAAGATTTAGAAAATTCTATATACGCTCAATTGCTTAAATCAGATATCCAATTTTTCTCCAACACTTAAAGCGTGATTTTATAGTTTTCAAAATTTTTTTCCAAGCGAAAGTAACTGTGTTACACTACTTCACCACTCCACTACTTAATCAATGATCCCACCAACACCACTTTGAAATCATTCGACTAAGTACAATTTCTATCAACTACCCATGTTTATGGTTAGTAGATAGAAAGTGGGTATTTAATTTGTGTTAAGATATTTTCTAAAACATTTATAAAACTTTTTATAATAAATATCATTTGATAAATAAATTTTTTGTAAGGATAAAATTATATTTAAACTCATAAACAAATTTTAATTTAGTTGCGAACTTAAGTTGAACAAATGTTACCTTTTGATATTAGACAAGGTTGTTATGAATGCTACTTCGTATTTATTAATATATAATTAGTGTTGCTACAACTCAAAATAGTTGTAAACAAAAGTTTGTATGTACAATTGTTGATATTAATTTGTATAAATTCTTGGTAAAGTTACAAAGTGTTGGCTTTAGTACATATAAACCGTTGCCTAAAGAATAGTTTGTCGTTCTACGACATAAAAATAATTGTTGCAAACACTTGGTAAAAGTGTTGCCTAAAGTTTGTAACAAACTGTTTCCTTAATTTTAAATTGTTGCCTCAAGAAAATTGTTACRAAAAGATCAATAAAGTGTTGCTTCAAATTTGGTAAAAAATTGTTATCTTATGTGTATATCGTTGCTTTAAGTCTAGACATTAGTGTTGCAATAAATTCTAAAATGTTGCTGAAACAAACCATTCCCATAAAAATTTATGGCATCGTTTCTTGAACTAGTTTTGCCAAAACGAAATATAATGTTGCAATAAGTTTTTAGCAGTGCCCCTTATTGGCAACGACTTAAAAAGCGTTGATAAAAAGCTATTGCAACAGTTATAAGGCCTAAAGCAACGCTTTTTGCCATTGCAAAAACCCTTTTTTTTTTCTTGTAGTGTCGAATTCCTATATGATTGTTTTCATGTTAATCAATTTCGTAGGGCCCGACTTAATTGCTTGATTAGATTAGTTACAAGTCTCTAGATCTAGCGATTGCGACTTAGTACAAGATCTACGTCAATAGGTAGAACGAGACTATCATAGGTCGAAAGATACAGTAAGGAGTAGTGAACCTTGTTCATTATTCGATTCGAGGGAACTTTGACCCTATTCGATTGTTCCTTATTGTGAATTATTAATGTCCAATTATTGCTATTATGCTGCTATAGTGAACCATAGCCCTAGAATTAGTTTATCATTGTTAATCCATATTAATTTTTGCTGTCATAAGTTTAGTCAAACAACAATCAAAGGTGTAGCGTGGGCATTTATTGGGCCTATCCTACGTCGATTTTGTTTATGGGCTTGAGCCACAAATACCGCACATGAGTGCGTTGGGGAGTGTTGTCGAGTGGGGGATCGCCACCTAGCTTATACAGGTTAATCACGAACGCCCGAAATATTAGTGTCAAGGTAATGGCCCTAGTGTTAGGTCCAGTAACCAATTCGTTGCTTCGAGGACATGGTATGGACTGAATCTTTGACCCAAATCCGCCGGCATGTAGCGGCTCTACTCGGTCTCATTGTAATTCCATTCGATCAAGTTCATTAAATACACAAAAACATAGCAATTTTATCCTTAGAAAATGTTCTAGCGCTGGAAACTATTACGAAAGTGAGTTTTTATTATGCATGTACCACTACCTAACCTAATAATTGTGACCACTTCAAATTAATAAAATTAATACAAGCCTAAAATCCGTTCGTCCATAATTAATCTAAATTTAATGTGATTKAAGCAAATTCTGGTTTTGCTTAAACAATTATAAGAGTCATATACACAAGAATCAAGAATTACCCGCAGGCTGAATGTAGAAATAAATACTAATCCTAACGACATAGACTCAAAAGGAAAAAAAGACATCACAAACGGTCTAGGTGGAGGGACTCTCCGACTCAATCCTAAAGTTGGGATTCGAACTGACACTTTTTTAGCATTTAGTAGTATCCTTAAGAAGATTGTCCTCTATGGCTACTCCAATGTCCTAAACCTATGTGAATATGGTATGGCCTAGGTACTTTAGATGATCTTTGTACTTCGGTTGAAGGCTAAAAATGAAGGTCTTGACCATCTCTTCTTTAGTGGGAGCGGAGACTAGTGTGGCAGCAACTTCTCTCCATTTAGTTAGATAGGCGGCGAACCCCTCTTTCTCCCTTTGGATAAGGATCTTGAGCTCTTAGAATGAAGCTCTAGACTGATTGTTACCCTTATATCGCGTCATGAATGCACATGCAATGTTTTCCCAAGTAATCGTTTCTTTCTCAGGAAGCGAGAAGAACCATTTTTGACATACTGGTTCCAAAGAGAGGAAATACCGAAAGACCATTGGATAAAGGGTAGGGTCAATTCTTTTGAGTGACATGGTGGTCTTAAATCCCTTAAGATGAAATTAGGGGGGGGGGGGTCATCGGTTGGCTTGAACTTGGGTATGTCTTCGGCTGAAAATTTCTTTGGTAGTTTAGAAGAAAGGCTGAGATCAACTAGCTTGGCCAAGAAAGAGTTCGAGGTCCATTTCATATCGTTGATCTTAGTTTGAAGTCCTTGCATGGCATCGGCTAGCTCTTGAACTTGGTCGGCAAGTTTTTGGATCCGTTTTTTATCAGAGGACATTTTGTGGTGTTAAGGTGATGGTCCTCGTGGTGTTGGAAGTTGGGAAAGGTTGGGTTTGGAACGATGGATTGGGCTTGGAAGGATGGATTCGGTTTGGGGCTCAAACGGACAGTTCTTAGGGCCAAGCAAGGGCTATGTTGCAACTTCACCTATTTCAAGAATTGGACCCTTAGTGAACTTCCTTGGTCATTAGAGAATGCAGATGCAAATGCATGTCTTAATTTAATGGTCATTTTTCCTAGAATGCAAGTATGATGAATGCAAGGTGCCCTTCTATTTTTTTWAAAATAAATTATTTTTTTGTTTTTTTTAAAGGACACCGATTGACAAGAGAATGTATGATATGCACGTATGTCCTAAGCAATTAGGGTTATGTAATGTGGACTAAAAGATGACCATGGACTACATGAAAGTGACTGTGAATGCGGGTCAAGAACGATGGCTAGGGCCCATACAACGTATACATATACAACATGATGATAAGTCGATTATGGTCTGTTTGGGTTAGGTCAAAGAGGGTACCACACCTAAGGGAAGAGCCGGGTCCAATTTAACCACTTTCATGGTTAGTAATGTATGGCCGAGTTACGCCTTTTGTACACGCATCTAGTAATGCATGCACACACGGCATGGGCGAGATAGGACTTACCTTAGCCATGTGATCCATTAACCAAATGCACCAAGGTAGTATCCCCCCTTATGGCAATCTCAAGCATAGAACATGCCCATAGTGAGACTAAGGAGCCTAAGGTGCGACCCTATTCGGAGGGTCACATGCAATATGTACAATCCAATGAAAATAATGATGGAATTACGAGACTTTAAAGTCTGTCCACTTCACCTAACGGGTGATTATCCCTAGTGAAGTCGCCAAATTGTAGGCGTGAGCCTTTATCGYGCCTGTCCTACGCCGWTTTTGTTCGTGGGCTTGAGCAACAGATCCTTCACGTGAGTGCGTTGSGGGAGTGTTGTCGAGTGCGAGATCGCCATCGTGCCTATACAGGTTAATCATGGACGTCTGAAACATTGGTACCAAGCTAATGGCCCCATTGTTAGGTCTAGTAACCAGTTCGTGGGTTCGGGGACATGGTACGGATTGAATCGTTGACCCAAATCTGCCCGCATGTAGCGGCCTTTACTCGGTCTCATTGTAATTCCATTTGATAAAGTTCATTGGATACACAACAACATAGCAATTTTATCCTTAGAAAACGCTCTAGCCTTGGAAATTATTACGAAAGTGAGTTTCTATCATGCATGTACCACTACCTAACCTAATAATTGTGACCACTTCAAATTAATTAAATTAATACGYAGCCTAAAATCCGGTCGTCCATGATTAATCTAAGTTTAATGTGATTCAAGAAAATTTCGGTGTTGTTTAAATGATTATAAGAGTCATACACAACAAGAAAATCCGACTCGGCCGACCGTCAAGAGAAATCTACCGACCGTCACCGGTCGGTAAAATTCGGTCGTAATATACACAGTCGTTGAGTTGGCTTTACCGACCGTTGAACGGTCGATAAACTATTTACCGACGCTCAACGATCGGCCTTATAACATTCGGTATTACCGACCGGTTCAACTTCGGTCGGTAAATACTAACCGCATGTCGGTCGGTGAGTATTAGTTTTCGCGAGAATTAAAAATGGCGCAAAGGATTACCAACCGACTTAGTCGGTCGGTGTTATTGTAAATGAGGGCCAAAAATTTGACCCAAAGACATTACCGACCGAGATATTCGGTCGGCAAAATTGAATTTTTTTTWAAAAAATAAAATACCGACTGCTAGATGCGGTCGGTAAACTGTTTTTTTCTTCAATTTTTCCAATATCTCCCATTCACTATTCTATATAATACAGATATGCCATTCACTCTAAATGCCAAATGTGAAAAACAAATACACAAAATTATATAATAAAGAAATCCAAATTAAAATGACGAATTAAAATTATATACATAAATCGGAATACGCAAGAATAKCACATGTTGAAATTTTTAAATTCTAAATGTGGAAGTTAGACAAATAAAAACATACACTGTAATAAAATGAAATGTAACTAACAACTATGCTACGAAGGCTGCAGAACCCCCTGAACAATCTGTGCAATCGTCGGGGTGGCGTTGGAGAAAGGGAAACGAACTGCCAAATTGGCTCAGGAAAGCCTCCATCATCGACTTCATCTGTTCGATTATATGTACTCCGTTTGCTTCTAGATTGCCTCYTGCTGACGGAGCTCTCTCTCCTRGAACTCCTCCCTTGCGCGCTGCTCTATCTCCTCGAACTCCGCCCTAACGCGCTGCTCTCTCTCTTCGATCTCCGCCCTAGCGCGTTGCTCTCTCTCCGCTAACTCCGCCCTAGCACGGTAGAACGCCTCCAAACGCTTGGAAATCTGTACAAGCTGAGTAGAAATGATGGAGAGTAGGAAGATCCAACAGGCCGCCGCGAGGTTCTCTTA
This sequence comes from Bassia scoparia, assembly GCA_008642245.1. Lineage (NCBI taxonomy): Eukaryota > Viridiplantae > Streptophyta > Magnoliopsida > Caryophyllales > Amaranthaceae > Bassia > Bassia scoparia. The sequence goes on from SNQN01000442.1 coordinate 128,091, forward strand.
TAGTAGAGATAGGCTCCATCTTTGCCGAACCCTAGAACCTCGCCCTTTAGGTACCACCAACCGTGTCAAAGAAGACCTTGTTGGGATCCATCTCCGAGTCACTCYCCTGAGACTCTAAAAGGTTAAGCGTATATTTTTCTTGCAAATTATGGAGTTAGTTCAATAATACAAGTAAAGGAAAACAAAGTTAACATGCACATTTAGGGGCATTTTGGGGGTTTTCGCGCCTAACTTTTAGAAACGCTACCTATTACACGGTTTATTTAAAGCTCAATCATGTCCTAAATTATTCATTTAAGCTTCTTAGGGCCAGACCGCACTCATTTAGACACGACAAGTTCATTTTGGGGCGGAAATGGCCATTTTTCGGCGTTTTGGGGGTTTTCACGCTTAACTTTTAGAAACGGTACCTATTACACGGTTTTAAAGCTCAATCATGTCCTAAATTATTCATTTAAGCTTCCTAGGGCCCGTTTGCACTCATTTAGACACAACAAGGTCATTTTGGGGCGTATAACGGTCATTTTTGGGCGTTTTAGGGGGTTTTTCGCGCTTAACTTTTAGAAACGCTACCTATTACACGGTTTTGTCGGTCATTAATTTGTTTTCCGAATATTAACGACTGGTTTAGCGGTCGGTAATTTTTTTTAGTCTTTAGCAGTCAGTGTCGGTCGGTAAATTRCGACTGGAAATTGTTCTGTCGGTAAAAGCGGTCGGTCGAAACACAATTTCTTGTTGTGATATGCACAAGAATCAAGAATAAAATATATACAAGAAATAAAAATCAAATCATACAAATTCACTTACCTTGTATCGCTACCAAAACAAGAGAAAAAAAAGGTTAGAGTATCAAAAGCTTTGCTTCTAAACGAATCGCTTATCACAACAAAAGAGAATGTTAGCATTGACAACAACAATTAAAATAATTGCGATAAGGCAAAGACGATTGAAAATAAAAGGATTTACATGCGTGTAAACCAAAAGTGAAGCAAATAAAACTCAATGTATTATGTTAATCAAGATTAATAATAAAATAAGAGAGAGTTAGATTGAATAGCCTCAGAATTTGTACCTAGATTTGCATAGAAACGACTRCGAAAGCTGCGACGAATTTGAGAACCTTGGATTTTGTGAGTGATTTGTCTTTTGTGTGTGAGAGCGATTTTTGATAGCTTTTTATTGCACGTACTCCGTRGATTTTCGTTGATGTTTGAATGAGCARCGAGAACATGTAGTWATAGGCGTCTACGAAGGATAAATAACAAAAGAGGAAATCGTATARACGCTAAACAAAGCGTAGATACGCTATGAGAAGCATATATACGCTTGAGAAAAGCTTATATACGCTACTCCCAAGCATATATACTCTTATGGTGACGTGGCAAGCCACGTAACCAAGCGTATATACGATTTCCTTTATATCGATATTTCGTTTTTATCATCGGGAATTTTTGCATCTGTATTTTCTAGATCTAATTTATGATCTAAGAATATCCTAGATATGAATTTGGCTTCCATGGAGATCAAGATTACTCTATTGGAATATTTCGAATCATTCCCGAATTTTCTGGATTTCCCTTAGAATTTCTGAATTTATTTATTTTGAAAATCATTTTTATATAACTTGTAAAAATCATAGAAAATCAAAGAAAAATAAAAAAGTAATCCAAAATATTCGCAAACTRAGAAAAATGAGAAGAATAAAATGAAAAGTAGAAATCTTAGAAATGACTTATATAAAATACTCTTAAAAATTCTAATAATACAAAATAGTTAAAATAACTAAAAAATAAATACTTTCTGCCTATTAATGGACCCTCCGAGTATGGTTTCGAGCTCAACTTTAATCCAATTCGTGCAAGTGGATGTGGTTTATGGATTTTGTCGCAACTTTCGGAATCAAATCTATTTCGAAATGTAGTACTTTTCATCACCGACTATTCAATTTTGGGACATACTTTTGGGTATCTACAAAAAGCCTTTCATTAGTTCTAATGCTTATAATTGATTACTAGTAAACTGTTGCTTCTTTGTGGATTCGACCTGTTACCACTAGCTATTTTGTTAGTTTTAATAGGTTTTTTTTTTAATAGGTACATGATAAGCTTGTTAACCTTCAGGCTCAGAAGGTGAGAGTCCCTTCTATTGAAGCCTATGATGGCACTATTGACCCCGACGATCACTTGGTTATTTACGATTATCTCGTGCTAACCACTCAAGATGATGATGCTACTTGGTTCGAGTATTTCCCAGTTACCCTTAAAGGGATGGCATAGAGATGGTTCAGCGACCCTCATCTAGGTTTTATTCACAATTTCTCTAGACTATCTATTTTGTTTACTCATCATTTCATGACAAATTTCCAAGGGAGGAAGAGTAGCATTCACTTTGGAAAGATTCGTCAACATTGCAATGAGAGCTTACGAAACTATGTTAAGAGATTTAACAATGAAACGCTACAAATCCTCGTGTTGACGGACCATGMGATCTCACAACAAGAAAATAAGCTATTACCGACCGTCCAAAACAAATCAAAAACGGTCGGTAAAAACGCGGAGGCGGTCGGAAAACCTTTTACCGACCYTCAACGGTCGGTAAGTGACGGTCGGTATGGTTCTGGTCGGTAAATAAGACTTTACCGACCGCTAAGCGGTCGGTAAAATTGTACCGACCGTTATTACCGACCGTAACAAAGAACAGACTGTAATCTACGACGGTTTACAATGGACGCAAATGTACCGACCGTCACGACGGTCGCAGATTACCGACCGCCAACGGTCGGTAATATATGGTGCGACCGTTGACGGTCGGAAACTAGCTTTGAAGTCACAATTATATCTAAAAAATTGACAATTAACATTACCGACCGCTCAGCGGTCGGTAAAGTCAACAACTTTGAAAAATTGACTTTTACCGACCGTTTGGCGGTCGGTAAAGTCAATTTTCCAAGTTGTTTGACTTTTACCGGGGTGAGCGGTCGGTAATTTAGTTGAACGTATTTTTTGTAATTTAATTTGGATTTTTTTTAAATTTTAATAATAAAACAAAAGAATGCAAGATGAAATTAGAAATTAGAAACTGTTGAGAATTTTAATGATTAGCATAACACTCTTTATTTAAAATGAATTTAACATACATATACATACAGATAATACATCATAGTAAAATGTATATACAATTAAAATCATGAAAAAACAAATTACTTAATATAATAATATCTAAAACTTCATTGCAACTTGAAATCATAGATCTTCAATTCTTCTTTGCTTGGGCTGCAACAAACAAATAAAAAATCAGAAACATATAAAAATGCAAACAGAATTAAAACAAAAAAATAAAAAAACAGAAATTAAATATATCAAAATGCAAATTATAATCAAAATCAGAAACATATCAAATCAAAAAAATCATAAACGAATCAATAAATAAAACAAGAAAAAAAAACTGAAACGAAAAAAAAAAATTGACTCAAAAATCGAAAAACAAGAAGAAAAAATGTAATCAAAACAAGATTTAATAAAATCGAAAAAAAAGAACAACCTAGATCTAAATGAATATAAAAGAAAAAAATCAAAAGTAAAATGGAAATAAAAAACCAACAGAAAAAAAGAAAGTAAAGATCGAAAGGGAAAAAACAAGAAAAAAGGGTCTCTGATTAAACAAAAAAATTGAAAAACACTCAAAAGAAAATGAGGACTGGAATTATTATGTTGAAAATAGAAAAACGAATGTGGAAAAAATTTAAAAACTGTCAAAAACAAGGCATAAAAACTTAGATCTAAATGAAATAAGCAAAACTAAATCAATGAAATTTTAAGATCTGAATTAATTAAAAAAAGCAGAAAAATGAAACAAAACAAAACCTAGAACTAAAACGAACAAAAAACCGAAAAAACGAAGATAAGAAGAAGAAAAAACAAATCTGAGACCCAAATTGAGCGAAGAGGGGGCGGCGCGTGAGTACGGTGGCCGTGAGATGGGAGAAGAGGAGGGCGGCGGCGTGAGTTGGGAGAGGAGTGGGTAAGGACTGAGGGCGGCGGGCGAGGACTGTAGGGCGTGGCGAGGGCTGAGGGGCGGCGAGGGAGTTGAGGGAATGAGGAGGGGAGAGCAAGAAAGGGCGACTGAGTAGAGAGAGAGAGAGGAAATAAGAAGAATGAGGAGAGAGAAATAAGAATGAGAAATGAGGAGAGGAAATAAGAATAAGTAATATAGAATAGAATTAACAAACCGACTTATGGTCGCTCTACTAGTGAATTTTCACGAAATTCAGTTACCGACCGTCAACGGTCGGTACCTTCACGTAGGCGGTCGGTAATACTGTTCCAATGTCAAAAAAATTCATTTGACTATATTACCGACCGTCTAGCGGTCGGCAAAAATGGGAAACGGACGGTAAAGTCCGTCCGTTATAATAAATGGTCGGTAAATCTATAAAAGCGATCGGTAAATTGCGTTCTATAAAAAAGGTTAGTAATATGACATTTACTGACCGTTTTCGTGACGGTCGATAAAATCCGTCGTTAATAGCGCGGATTCTTGTTATGTCTTAGACAATTTTTACCGCGGATTGAGTTATCATAGCGCTTTCAAGTTTGATATGATTCGAAAGAATTGTCAAAACATGACACATGTGTAGAAATGTGACAAAAGGACAATAATGCATGGATAATTGCTTTGAAAAGGTTGAACCTTGCATGCATGACAAAGACAGTAATGCATGAAAAATTGCTCTGAAAAGGATTGACCTTGCATGCATGACAAAGATAATAATGCATGGACAATTGCTATGAAAAGGATTAACCTTGCATGCATGAAAGACAATAATGCATGGACAATTGCTCTGAAAAGGATGAACCTTGCTTGCATGACAAAGACAATAATGCGTCACAAAAGGACAATAATGCATAGACATGACAAATGGTAAAAAATTCAATACACCATTTACTTGCTCATTTGCATTCGAAACACAGATTATTATCCTAAATAATTAAATTAAACCTCTACGACAATATCCTGAAATAGAAAAAACCCTTTCAAGTGAAAGGTAAAAACCTATATGCAAAATCAAACAATAATTATACTAAACAACCTGCTCAACCTATAGGTAAAATCAAACAATTATCCCAAAAAATTTCCACACAATTCAACAATTAAATTATCCTTCATCTTTTCTTCTTTTGATGTCAACGGGGTAGGCTTACTCGGGAGAGTTTGTAACATGTTGTGCTTCATCTGCTTATTTTGTAGCTTTAGTTGCTCTTTTCGTCTTCTCTCATTTTCCTTCTCAGATTCCAACTTCTCCCTCTTTAAATTCATATCATTTCCTTTTAAATCAACATACAATTGAAGCTTCTCACCCAGGTTCAAGCTAGCATCGTCAGATGTGGATGACAAACCTTACCCTTGCATTAATGTGATGCCTTTGCCTTTTCCTTCTTCACCCCATCTAGTCTGACACTTTTATTGGATACACCGTCATCAACATCTACATCATAATCTACTCGAACTCTTTTCCCTCTACTATCATTGCTTTTACCCCTAGCATCGGCTACGTGATTGCCTATGCCTTTTAAGTTAGTAAATCATTCCACCTTCGTTTTCCATTTCTCATACTCACAATTTTTTCCTATCATGTGGTAGGAAAACGTCTTACCTTCTTGATGATGACAGATGGTCTGAGAGGCTTTGATTATGTCATTTTCAAGCTCACCACTTCGCTTCACTCGCTTTGCTTCCTTGTAGCACCTAACCCACTTCATGACATCTGATCTATGCACATTCATTTCCAGTGAATCCGCATCAGGTTCAAATTTCTCTCAAGAAGTTCCATGGGCCTCGATTCACGTGCTGCCTCATATGAGGAAAAAACATTCTTCCATAGTTCGCCCTTGTATTGGTTTGTGCTCATCAATTGATCGGTGTAATGCAGCATGTAACAAGCAATGAGGGCGTCTTCCTCCTAGTAAGACCATGACCTTTTGATGTTTTTATTGGAAGCACGATTTTGTCCAGAAGGGGTTGCGCACCACCGCCGATGTAAGGATAGGCTACGCAACATTTACTTCTTCATTGTCTTCTTCGTCATCTTCCCCATTAACCCAATCCCTATTATTGCTTCCTTGGTTTGGTGCTGGAGCATCATATTGTTGAGTGCRATTGGAATTTGAGAATAGTAAAAATTTTAGGTTGTGAATTACTAAGTGTTTGGAGTTTCAACATCAAGATTAACGAAGTACGAAAATGCATAACAAGAAAATTGGATTCAGCCGATCGTCAAGTGCGGTCTGTAAATCGCGCAGGAAGCGGTCAGTGACGGTTTACTGATCGCTTACGGTCGATAAAGAACTGTCGTTGCACGGTTGGTGGGTGATCGGAAAACACTGACTGTTGTTCGGTCGGTAAACTATAACCAACTGTACACCGATCAACCCTCTCATAGTGGTAAAAGTAAGATGATGAGACGACTCCATTTATGTGAGGATTTCATTTTTTTTCTGGTTTAGTTGATTGATTAGATAATCCCCTAAACATATCAATATTTTAGGATTTTTAATTATTTCAAAAACCTAGATGGATTATGACGACAACAGAGATAAAAGAGGAGAGATAAAGAGTGATAGAATAGAGTAGAGTAAAAATGGAAGAGAGATAAAATAAAGATATGAAGAAAATATAAAATTAGAAAACCTAAGAAAAGGGACAATGAAAGCTGTGACATAATTGTTTTATTTTACTTTTTTTTTAATAGTTGAGCACACCTTAATATTAGTTGTTGCTAGCCCTATATAAGAGTTTGTCGATTTTTTTTGCTTCACATGTTAGCAAAATGACGTCGTTTTGGTATGAAATCAAACCAAACGGGAAAGTGATAATAATTGGGCAATAAACAAATCGTTTGCATCCTCATTTTATTAGAGAGTATTAGACGGGAAAGTGATAGTAATTGTGCAATTAATTATACAAGTAAAATTGYGAAAAATCACAAATTTGTCACTATATATTCKTCTTGAATCCATATCTTACATGTACTCTAAAACTAAGAATTTTTTGTGGGGAAGTACCACTGAAATTTGCCACTTAGTGGAGAAATACCAAGTTAAATCAATTTTGTGGGAAAGTACCAAGATATATTTATGTTTTGTTAAATGGTACCAATAGGTCATTTTCCGGCCAAAAAGTCAAGTTTTAGGCGTTGACCTCTCGTGTTTTGTCATTTACATTGTGCGTGTGTGTCACTCGCCTTAATTACCCCCAACTATTAAAATCAAATCAATTCCTTTCAACTCTTCATTTTCTTTGCCTTCTCTCTCCGGCCTCACTCATTCTCCTCCATCTCTTTGCTCCTATGGTCTGCGTAAACGCCATTGGAGGACGCCATCGAAAGCGCAATTYTCCTTCCTCCACACTCCATTTAGGTAAATTTGCTAACTTTTTGATTGAATTGCGTTGTGAAATTGCTTGTTGATATGATTTTGAGTTGTTTTAGTGAAAATAATTTTCCTTTTTTTTTCCTTTGAAATGTGGAAATTTGTTTCATATAATTATTTGGTTGTTGTTATATAATGCTCTTGTGGTAACTTTTAGACAAGTATTAGTTTATTGTTAGCTCGATTGAGTGACAATAGTTGTTTATGAAATTGAAATTAGTTGTTTATGTTCGTTAATTGAAATAAAATATCAAAACTTGGCACAATTAAAACTATTGAAAAGAAATTAAATGAAAGAAAACAAGGAAAAATTACATGGAAGGAACACTTTCAATGGAATTGGAAAATTTTGATTTTAATGGAAGAAATAGAAGTGAACGAGTAGTAGGAGGTAGAAGGAAGTAGGATTTATATAGAGGGGGAAATGATATTTTGGACCGTTGGYAAATAATTAGAGGAGTAATTAGGGTGAGCGTYAAATTAAGGAGTACAAAAGCAAGGGTGRAAAACARGCGCATGATCAACGCRTGAAACTTGATTTTTGGACCAGAAAATAACCTATCAGTACCATTGAACAAAACATAAATATATATGGTACTTCCCCACTAAATTGATTTAAGTTGYTACTTCCCCACAAAGTGAGTAAGTGACATATTRCAGTGGTATTTTRRCACGAAAAATTCTAAAACTAARGCAGGAATGACCGGATGAGTAATTAAGGTGAAAATGTGAAATACCGGAAGAGTGAAATCGAGCACCATTTCATAAGAGTTAAATTTCATTAGTTTAACATTTCCTTAATGAAAATTCTGAAATGAATCGAAAAGATAAAAACCAAAAATGAAAAATGTGAAGTTATTACAACACCTTATCCTTATCAGGCAGTGATTCCATGTTCAACTGCTTCTTCTTCTMATAATTCTTGGAATGGAAATCAACAAACAAATAGAGAAGCGAGGCATTAAAGACGGCATTGAAGCACCAGCCGTAGAACCCAGAACAGGGGGACCCACCAAAGTGATAATAGAGCATGACCCCGGAAACACAGAAGCTAAACACAAACTGCACTATCTGACAGTCGGTGACCAACCTCTTCCACGACGGCCGAATCCCGACCGCACACATCATGTAGTACCCGTACATCACGGTGTGGACCCCACAATTGGTCACCAGCGCAACGGGGAGCAGGCTCTGGGAGGCGCTCAGCCACACGTAGCACATCACCAGAACCGTCGAGTGGTGGTACACGTGGAGGAAGGACAGCCGCTGGAGGCTGCCGCTCAGGAGGATGAGGAGGGTGTCCACGAGCTCGAGGAATTTGGAGAGGTAGAAGACGTAGGCCCAGAAGAAGACGGGCCCACGTGGCGGGGTGTGGTTGGCGGGGAAGCAGAACACCCAGCTCGGGGAGGGGGAGACGGAGAGGGTGGCGAGGGTGCAGCCGAGGGCCATGGTGAGGGAGAGGAGGAGGATGGCGAGGTTGTGGAGGGCGGTGATGGGGCGGAGGAGCGGTGGCGGGAGTGGCGGCGGAGGGTGGCGGGAGAGGAGGAGGGTGACGGTGAGGTAGGCGGCGATGGCTGTGGCGAGGAGTGTGAGGGAGGAGAAGGGTGTGGTCGGTGGAGTCCATTGGAAATTTGAGATTGTTGGGTGGTCTACTAGGTAGAATTTGGCTGTGTTGAGGATTGATTGGATTTGTGTTGGTAATGTTGACATTTTTGAGTTTTGGAGGAAGGATTTCGATCTGGGAATTGAAGTGAAATGTATTTGATTAATTGATGATGGTTTGAGAACAAGGGAATTATCATTTATGATTTGGGAGAATGAGGACTACATATGGACCATATGCTTATGGATTATGTTGACATTTTTGAGTTTGGTATAGTGGCAGGAAGGATTTTGATTTGGGAATTGTAAAAATTTTATGATACATTTCCAGAATTAGGCTACCACATTAGACCAGTAACAAAGTGACATGTGTCCCGTATTTATTTATTTTTATTTTTTCCAAATTTAACAAAAAGGTATTTTTTTAAATTTCACAAATTACTCAATATAGTTGTATTTTTGTGTTTTTGTATTCATGCATTTTTGTATTTTTAGATTGGAAATTCTACAAAATACCCCTCTAAAAAGGCGTTTTCCATAATATACCCTCGTTTAAAAAGTGTCCATAATATACCCCAAATCATGTGTTGTTACACAAATAACCTTAATTGATTAACTTAACCAAATCCTATGGTTAAATTAATAAAAATAATTAAAAAGCAAAAAATAAAAACCACCAAGAACCATCATCCACCCAGCCACACACCATACCAACCCACCACCCACCTTACCCGACTCAACCAGCATGTTCCCTACCCCTACGTAGCTCCTCGCAACACACTCGCCACCCACCAACTACCCGGCCAGCCACACACACCCCGCCACCCAAACCCAATCCTCGCGAACCACTTCGAAACCCTAAATCTCAAATCCTTAATCAATTCAAAACCCTTAAATTAATTCGAAATCAACTTAGGGCTTTGATTCGTTTGTAGTTTAATTTACAAAAATATGTTTCATTATGAAATTGGGTTCGATTTGGGTGTTCTGAATTGGGGTTTGTGGGGGTTTTAGTTTGCACTGGAGTTCGAATTTGTGTTTTAAGTTCAAGTGATGAAGTTTGTATCCGAATTCCACATTTGGATTCGAAAATCTAATGTTTTGCTCAAAATATGATATTGTCTCGAAAGTATGATTTTCTTGCTCGAAAATCTGGGTTTGCATGTTCGAAATTGAGCTTGGGTTCAAATCTGGGTTGCCATGTTCGAAATCTGCAGTTCACACATGAAGGTGATGTGGTTTGCGAATTCAGGGGTTAGCGAGGTGGGGGTTAACGAGGTAGTGGTTGCAAGGGTGTGTGACTGGTTGTGGTTGAAAGGTGGTTGTATGGGTGGGTGGTGTGTTCGCGAGGCTACGGTGAGGGGTGGCTTTTGGGCACGGCGGTGAGGGTGTAGGGTGGCTGTGTGTCAGTGGTGGATGGTGGTTGTAGTTTTGTGTAATTTTTAAAAAATTATTAAGTAACCATGGTTAAGTTAAATTTAACATTAAGGTTAATCAGAATAAAACTGATTTGGGGTATATTATGGACACTTTATAAATGGTGTATATTAGTGGAAACGCAATTTTTAGAAGGGTATTTGTGAATTTCCTTATATTTTTGTATTAGTCTAGTTTGCACACGTGCGATGCACGTATTTATTAATTTAGTATGAAAAGTATTATGACACGAATGAAAGCTTATTTTTTATTTTGGTGCTACTTGGAATTGTTTAGCTAGTGTAATGTAAAACACACGAATTTGAACAATGAAATATAGACAGAATTGAGTGACAATGTTTAAATGTTTATATAATGTCTAAAGAAAATTAAGTTGTATTTGCTACGAAAAATTCATTTTATGGAGGTTTATCTTATATTTTTTAACTTAAAAGTTTATTTAATTTGATTTTTTTACGTAGAACTACGTGAAATGAATTATCTTGTAATTTGTAGAAGGTTTTTTAAATATAATTTTCTGCATTTAAATTTAAAACTTCATACGGAGTAGTTTATTTAATTTTTTTGTAATGTATGTGACTCCTAAAAAATGTAGATCTACGTGAAATGCAATTATTTTATCTTATCTAGTTTGTTACTGAATTCGATTGCTTATTTAGAGTTCTTTATCTACGAGTAGTTTATTTATGTGATTTTATCTGATATACCCCGTACATAATTTAATTTTTATTTTCTAATGTAATTAAATTATCTTGTTAATTTCTAGAGGTTTTTAAATTTAATTTATTTTTAGTGTATAAATTTAATATAAATTTTTATTTTTTTGTACGGAATATTCTGTGTATGTTATATATGAGTTTATTTGTTTATATGAGATTCATCTAATGTACCTCATACATAATTGAATTTAATTTTGTAATGCATTTAAATTATCTTTGTAGTTCTAGAAGATTTAAATTTAATTTAATTTCGTTGTGTATATAAATTTTAAATATTAACTTATTTAGGTTTTATATACTGTATTCGTATATGTTTAATGGGTTATCTGAAATAGATAATATATTTTGTAATGTATTTAATTTTAAAAATAATAGTTATATTTAATTTAATGTTTATGTAGAGCTATGTTAATGCAATTATCTTATCTACAGATTATTTTGTAATGCAGTAAATTATCTTTAGTATATAAAAAATCTTGCTTGAAATTGTTACGTGCATAAGTAAATTCTATAGTTTTTTTTTTTTTTTAAAAAATTAAAGGCTAGTTAAGTGTTTTTTGTTTTAAAAAATTATTGTAATGTATTTAAATTTAAATTATATATAGTTAATTTAATTTATTCAAGTTTTTTTAAAAATAATGAGCTGCTACATCATCCGTGTGATGTAGATTGACATTGTGGACAGGATGATTCATCATCATCAACATTATTCTGTTTTAGTATATAATAGATATGTTTATATGTATCATGTACGTTATGAAATTTGTATTAGTGAGATACTGGACTACTCGAGTAAGCAAGCAACCATTAGACACGACTCGCAAACCACTAGCCCAGATCATCCAACCCACAGGTCGCCCACACCTCGCGACCTGGCCCTCGAACCACAGCCTGTGACACCCCAATAATTCTCCACGTTACCTGTGAAATTAAGCCAAAAATACGGAGAACTATTGACATACCATTGCCACGTGTTAAATCGTTTAGGCTAAAATAATTTTTGCAGCGGAATCAAAGATAGAAAATAGTTCAAACCAAGTGTTAAATCTGAATCTAAATTTCATTGACAAGTTGGAATCATTAAAGCCCTTATTCGCAAGTAACGGTAAAAATCCTTTTTCAACCATAATAAACTCGAATTAGCAAATCGTTCTGTAAGGTTTACGATGCTTGAATAAATTATTTAAGTACGATCGGCTCTCCCCTCATCCCAACCATCCAAGGCTAGTCACCTGATTYCAAATACTGTAAAAAGTCTGCTTCCCATAATTTCCAAATGAAATAAGGATCATCAAAGGTCCACCAAAAGAAGAAAATMTGGACAACACACAAAACACWAAAACACGCAATCAMCAAAGCTGAGTACATACAACWTACGAAGACGAGWAAACAAACGGACAACATCTCCCCTAAAAACTGGACGTATCGAGTTACGACACCTGCTTAGAAACAAAAGAAAACCCAATTGTGGTGTTCATAACCACTTTACAATATTATACAAATACGGCTGATCCCAAAMTCAGACCAAAATCATCAACTACATATTACATACTGCTGCTCCAARACAACACAATCCCAAAATCCTCAACTGCTCCTGTTAACTCGATTGTACCTGCAAAATGACTTACACGACTCRAATACATGACTTATTATATTTGACTAAATTTGTTATGATTTGAGCAACAAACAAGGTTGTCCTCAACCTAGACACACAAGGTGCCACAATTCAACCAGACACACTAGGTGCCACAATTCAAACCAGACACACAAGGTGTCATAGTTCAATCCCCCATGCCTCCCCGTCGAAAGGCATCAAAAAGTTCAATAAACCAGATGGCGAATGGGCACGACTCCGTCACCATAGCTAGATGAGATCTCAACTAACCCCATTTTGGATAAAATCCTTTGTAAAAATAATAGAAAAGAGACGCGTAGATCAAACGGCTGTACAAAAGTTGCGAATGAAATCACAACCCCAACCCCTGATTGTCTATACTCCAGACGTGCACAAATCTAGAGTTTTATTGCTCATTTATATTATATTTAGCTGTTAATTATTGACAAGTTCAGATGACTCACAAACAAGACCACAAATCACATTAAAATTCTTTTTAACACAAACCGTTACTTTAATTAATAAACTTGTTGGACAAGCCAACTAATCTCGTAATTAAGACTTGAACACTTCCCTTTACTCAATTCATACACCATGTCATGAACGAGTAATAATTCACCTCATGGAGTAAGTTAAACTTGACCCCACTTAATTCATCCTTGTATTATCAATTACCTCATAGAACAAGTTATACTTGACTCCACTTAATTCCTCAATCGACCAAAATAATTAGTTAAAGACAATTGACTAGTTGTCAACCTCCATATCCAAACTCATGAATAATCAATTCCACAATATTCCTCAATTTCCACAAATATAAACCATGACACAACCATTAATTCATTTGTGACGTTTCCTACTCATGCCTCTAAGTTCTCAAACATCTTCAAGCATACAAAAACATCAAGGGTTCCGCCAGTAGTACGCACCTTGAATAAACCGAGCAACAAAACCACTTTGACACTTAGAAATCGACCTCTACGAAGTCTCCTCCTAATCATATAGCAAAACTTGAATCAGCACACTTYACTTTTAATTTACAGCAATAKMAAGRAGATTTAAGGTGCCTCAAAAGTTACTAAAATCAWGTCTTTATCCCTCACAAAACCCCCATTGATAGTATAAATATTATATTATAGTTTTAGCTTGAAAAAATCATAAAAATCTAGCTTTTAAACAAGAAATTCAGCCCTTCTAAATACTTAATAAATCTGAAAATTTTCTTTTCACCCAAAATTATTCAACAATTCAAAATACGCTTTACRAAGGATACAATATATTAAACCATGACTTTGTGCATTTAAAGCCCATTGTTTTTAACACTAAAACTTCAAAAATTAATCATGAAAAATCTGAGATTTATCAAAATTTGCAAAAGACAAATTCTAGACTTGTATACATATATAATAGTTCATACACAAGTTTTATTCATACAAAAACATAATTTAAAATCATCAAAATTCCAAAATACACTTATAAATAAATCTGATTTTTATTTAAAGCCCAAAAAATTTCAATTTCCATTGTCATACAATTCAAATATCATAGAACAAGTATTAAACAATCCCTAACCCTTAAAACATGAAAATCCCCAATTTAAAGCCCTAATTTTATAATTAAACAAATTTGAAATTTTATGTTTTAATTGGAATTATCAATACAAATTTATATTACTAGCAATCCATAGATAAACATAATCAAAATAATGGTAGAAGTAATTGATTGTGAAAATGAAAAACAAAAGCAATTTAAATCATGAATTAAACATGGAAAGGAAGAAGAAAAACAAGAAGAGAAAGAGGAAGAGAGGACAGGCTACAGTGGGTGGCGGCCCAGCAGCAGCGGTGGCAGTGGGCAGCAACACATAGCAGCGAGTAGTGGACAACCTTCGGTTCTGCTTCTCCCTCTCTCTCGATCTATTTCTCTCTCTCTCTTTTTTTTTTTGAAAACTGAAGGAATGATGGGAATGGCGTCATTAGGGGAAATAAAACCCTTTTAGTAATCTAGGTTTTTGGCTAGATTAATCTTCTAAATATCCTTTTTTGTTTTGTTTTGGATAAAATAAAATAAAACCAAGTAAAAATAGATATTATAAAATATATCTTAAGCGAAGATAATAAAAATTAAATAGAATTTAAATAAATCGCATCGTTTTATAAATTAATTGCTTTATATTTATAAGAAAATATAATTATAAATATCCGAAAATTACGGGGATTACATAGCCCCCCTCCCGACCTGGCCCTAGCACCATAGCCCCCCTCACGACCTGGCCCTCGCACCACAACCAACCCCCTTTACGGACCAACCGTCGCACTACCAAGCCCCCTTTATGTACCAACTATCGCACCACCAAGCCCCCTTCGCGGACCAACCCTCGCACCATCAGGCCCCCTTCATGCGCGGTCCGAAATAACTGCCACATAGGGGGTTTGTTTGAATGGGTCCGTGGAGAAATGTGCAGTGATTCCGGCGAAGGGAACTGTGGAGGATTGTGCTTGGCAATGCTCGTTTTACAATTGTACCTTGGTTCTAAGAGTTGTTAGTTTTAGTTTATTGTCTCTTTGTTTTGTCCTTCAATTCGTCTTCTTTCGGTTCTTTTCTTTACCAAAATGAGGCTGCAATGACTATATTGATGCATTAGTACTCATAATTACACTAAAAATAGAATTTCATTGATAAATTTGATACAATTTGGATATTTGTAGTACTCGTATTTARAGTAAAAATATAGGTAAAAGCTTAGGTATGTCGGATGTACAATAAATTTATTGAGTAGCAGGTTAGGGTAATCATTTTGGTTAATATACTCCCTCTGTTTCTAAATGTTCTACCCATTTCAGTTTTGCACGCATGTCAATGCACGTTTTATTTTGATCATATCTTAAATTATACATTAGCAAAAATTATTAAAATTAGATATTCTTATAGTACTCATCGAGACGAATCAAACGAGACCCCACATGACTATATTTTGACTTATATATTAAGAGATATTTAAAAGGTTCTCTCATGTTGTTAATAGTAGGGATGTTCAAAACCGAATACCGGAAATTATCCGGTCCGAATTTCTGGATATCCGAATTTTCGGAAATATGTTTTTTGGATTCGATTCCAGTCCGAATTAATCCGGATATCCGAATTTTCGGATATCCGAATATTTGGATATCCGAAAAAACCGGATCGAAAAGCCGAATATTCGAATCCGATTTTGATGATTTATACCCAAACAGATTCGTATTACCCAAACAGATTTTAATCACAATTCACAAGAATTTAATCATCATATTCATAAGAGATTATTATGCAGAATAGAATTGTTCTTCGACGGATTAATTTGATAATTGCTCCCACTAAATGCAGTTTAGGGTTGTCCAAACTACATGTGTCCTGAACTTATTATACAGAATTACCATATGGCTAATTGGCTACAAATCTGATATAAAACACAAAATAAACACGTAGGCAAAAATGCAGAATATGGCAATGAACAAATCAAATTTCATAAGCATAATGAATACGAAAATAAAACACAGAATATGCAACCGGAGATGACGAGTGAGCCGAATTACAGATTTAACGAATTAACGAATTACAGATTTAAACAACAATCCAAATTCATATAAACAAAGATTGATAAAAACAAAACGGATTTATACCAGAATTCATAAAAATTCATAAGAAAATTCATAAGAAAATAAACAAATTTAAACAAAGATTCATATATAAAAATTCATAAGAAAATAATTAAATAGGATTACTTGTGAGTGAGCCGTGAGGTGAACGGAGATGGAGAATCGACGATGAACGGAGATGATGAATGGCGACCAACGGAGATGACGAGTCGTGAGGGACGTGAGGTGAGAGATGACTGAGAGAGTGAGAGTGAGAGTAGGCGAGTAAGAGACTGAGAGGCAGTTAGGGTTTGATTCGTGAGAGTAAGTAGTAGTGAGACTAAGTAGTGAGTAAGCAGTAAGGCAGATGAAGTGATGAACAGACTAAGGACCAATAATTGTAAAAGTTGTAAAAAATGAATTGGGCTTTAAGAATGTGAAGCCCAATAATTCGTAAACCGGATATCCGACTTGTGATTATTAGTATTCCGGATCCGGTTCGGTTTCCGAATTCAAAAACCGGATATCCGGCCCGGTTTTTCCGAATTTTAAAAAACCGGATCGGAAGTCCGAATTTTCGGAAAAAAAATTCGTATACCATACCGAAATATCGGAATTGTAAATTTCTGCACAGCCCTAGTTAATAGTGTTAAGATTCCAAATGTATACAACATTTAGGAATGGAGGGAGTATTAACCTTTTTGAATAGTATAGTGACTCACATCATTTATGACTATACGGAGATAAATCGAATATTGAATTTCTATATAAACTAAATGGGTTATTATATATGTTTAATGTACAATAAATTTATTGTGCATCTAATACATATAAGAACTTCTGATAAATGAGGCTTTTAAGTTATAAACATGTAGTATAAAATTTGATTAATGTGGAGTAAACATAAGATTGGGTGAGATAGTTGATTTAAAAATATTTTGATAAATTTACTTGTTTTTAAAAGCCAAATGTTGCGAGTTTAATCATAGATAAAGTAATATTTTCTAAGAATCGAAACCTTATTTTTAGTGAAACTTATTGAAATAAGCTTACAAGAATGAACAAGGGCCTAAAGATGTGTTTGAATTGAGATTTTAGGGTTTTAACTAATGGTTTGTTCANTATAGTAAAAATATAGGTAAAAGCTTAGGTATGTCGAATGTACAATAAATTTATTGAGTAGCAGGTTAGGGTAATAATTTTAGTTAATATACTCCCTCCGTTTCTAAATGTTCTACCCGTTTCAGTTTTGCACGCATGTCAATGCACGTTTTATTTTGATCATATCTTAAATTATACATTAGCAAAAATTATTAAAATTAGATATTCTTATAGTACTCATCGAGACGAATCAAACGAGACCCCACATGACTATATTTTGACTTATATATTAAGAGATATTTAAAAGGTTCTCTCATGTTGTTAATAGTAGGGATGTTCAAAACCGAATACCGGAAATTATCCGGTCCGAATTTCTGGATATCCGAATTTTCGGAAATATGTTTTTTGGATTCGATTCCAGTCCGAATTAATCCGGATATCCGAATTTTCGGATATCCGAATATTTGGATATCCGAAAAAACCGGATCGAAAAGCCGAATATTCGAATCCGATTTTGATGATTTATACCCAAACAGATTCGTATTACCCAAACAGATTTTAATCACAATTCACAAGAATTTAATCATCATATTCATAAGAGATTATTATGCAGAATAGAATTGTTCTTCGACGGATTAATTTGATAATTGCTCCCACTAAATGCAGTTTAGGGTTGTCCAAACTACATGTGTCCTGAACTTATTATACAGAATTACCATATGGCTAATTGGCTACAAATCTGATATAAAACACAAAATAAACACGTAGGCAAAAATGCAGAATATGGCAATGAACAAATCAAATTTCATAAGCATAATGAATACGAAAATAAAACACAGAATATGCAACCGGAGATGACGAGTGAGCCGAATTACAGATTTAACGAATTAACGAATTACAGATTTAAACAACAATCCAAATTCATATAAACAAAGATTGATAAAAACAAAACGGATTTATACCAGAATTCATAAAAATTCATAAGAAAATTCATAAGAAAATAAACAAATTTAAACAAAGATTCATATATAAAAATTCATAAGAAAATAATTAAATAGGATTACTTGTGAGTGAGCCGTGAGGTGAACGGAGATGGAGAATCGACGATGAACGGAGATGATGAATGGCGACCAACGGAGATGACGAGTCGTGAGGGACGTGAGGTGAGAGATGACTGAGAGAGTGAGAGTGAGAGTAGGCGAGTAAGAGACTGAGAGGCAGTTAGGGTTTGATTCGTGAGAGTAAGTAGTAGTGAGACTAAGTAGTGAGTAAGCAGTAAGGCAGATGAAGTGATGAACAGACTAAGGACCAATAATTGTAAAAGTTGTAAAAAATGAATTGGGCTTTAAGAATGTGAAGCCCAATAATTCGTAAACCGGATATCCGACTTGTGATTATTAGTATTCCGGATCCGGTTCGGTTTCCGAATTCAAAAACCGGATATCCGGCCCGGTTTTTCCGAATTTTAAAAAACCGGATCGGAAGTCCGAATTTTCGGAAAAAAAATTCGTATACCATACCGAAATATCGGAATTGTAAATTTCTGCACAGCCCTAGTTAATAGTGTTAAGATTCCAAATGTATACAACATTTAGGAATGGAGGGAGTATTAACCTTTTTGAATAGTATAGTGACTCACATCATTTATGACTATACGGAGATAAATCGAATATTGAATTTCTATATAAACTAAATGGGTTATTATATATGTTTAATGTACAATAAATTTATTGTGCATCTAATACATATAAGAACTTCTGATAAATGAGGCTTTTAAGTTATAAACATGTAGTATAAAATTTGATTAATGTGGAGTAAACATAAGATTGGGTGAGATAGTTGATTTAAAAATATTTTGATAAATTTACTTGTTTTTAAAAGCCAAATGTTGCGAGTTTAATCATAGATAAAGTAATATTTTCTAAGAATCGAAACCTTATTTTTAGTGAAACTTATTGAAATAAGCTTACAAGAATGAACAAGGGCCTAAAGATGTGTTTGAATTGAGATTTTAGGGTTTTAACTAATGGTTTGTTCAGCAATAATAAGTATGGTTATGTGGAGATAGCGGTTAGCTGTGGAAGTAGCGTGTAACTGAAATGCTAGTAAGTAGCAGTGGAAGTATCGATTAGTGGTAAAAATTAGATTGTCTAACATGAGTGTTCGGTAATAGTAATAGTTATATTTATAGTTGGAGAAAATTAATTATTGAGTAGCTTTTTATCTAGTCAAAAAGCTAAAATACTTAAACGTTACACCTATTAGCGTTTGAAAAAAATAGCGTTTTACACTAACATCAACTCAAAACGCTACCGTATTGAACAATAATAAAATTAACCATGTAGCGTTTAAATTTAGTTAGAACGCTAAACGTAACTAAGAAAAATTACACCGAACATGCCCTAAGTCTACTTAATCTAAATGCTACTTTATTACTAATTACAAATACCATATTTTTAATATAATACATTGAATAAAAAATTACTTATTTTGTCGAACCCTAATAAATTACAATTAAGAGGTAATTTGCTAGCTTCAACTAGTATCACTTGTAGATGGGGTAGATGTGGCATCTCTTCAATGCTACTCATGCAAGTCTAGCAAGCTTCTCTTCCTTAATCATGTGCCTAATCACTTGCAAAAAGATAAAGAGAATAATCCTTTTCAAATTATCTCCCCTATGATGTCTAAGTAAGTAGGTGATTAATAAAGGGTAAGAATGTAAGTATTACTTTTTTAAGTATGTAATTAGGGATTTGTATTATCTTTTGTCATGAGGTTACCTCTTTGGGGTATTTATAAACTTTTGGATGGGACACTTCACCTATGATAGATTGTCTAGTGTCACAAACATATTCTCTTGAGGGTACATTTTTCCTTTCCTAATGAGCCACGTGTCACAACCATGCTCATTACACGGCAAATACTTGAACTTGTGATTTTCACCAAGTAGTCATTTCTTTGAAGTTGGAAAAGTTCTAAAATGATTGGAGGTTTGTCTTGCACCCATGTCTCAACCATTTGAATGCCATGGATTGCAATTAAATTCTTCATAAACAACCCTGCTTGGAGTAATTCTCTAATGCGGGTTGTTTTGTCCCCCAATTTTCCTTCGGGATCTGAAAGCAAGAAACATGGAGTCAGTATTAGCTTAGCTTAATAGTATTTTCATAAAAATAAAATAAAATAATGTTATTTTTCTCAATACTAAAAAAATAGATACACAATAGTAGTTGCATGATTAAAAAAAGTGTAAAAGTATTTACCTCTTAATATTTGATTGTTGTAAAATCCATTTTCATAATTATACATGGCTTCTTCTGCTTCAATAATCATCTCCATGAATGGTACACGACCACATAATTCCATGCAGTCTTTTACCACTAAAACTCCGATTTTATACATCAAGTCATAGATA
>SNQN01000443.1:28307-47877 GCA_008642245.1 Bassia scoparia
GAGTCCTCTTATTAAAGACTCTATATGCTTTGCTTTGAGAAGAATATCCAAGAAAGATTCCCTCATCACTCCTAGGGTCGAATTTATCAAGCTGGTCCTTCCCATTGTTATGTACATAGCGTTTGCATCCAAAGACACAAAAGTATGCAATATTGGGCTWTAGACCTCTAAGGAGCTCATATGGGAGTCTTATTCAACTTTGGTYTAATGAGACCTATATTCAATATATAGCAAGCAGTATCAACAACTTCAACCCATAAACTCTTAGGGAGACCACTCTCAATGAGCATTGTCCTCGCCATCTCCTCGATAGTTCCATTCTTTCATTCTTTTAACAACACCATTTTGTTATGGTGTTCTGGGGGCTGAGAAGTTGTTACTCACTCCTTGTTTCCTACAATAATCAAAAAAGTCAACATTATTAAATTCAGTACCATGGTATGATCTTATTGCAACCAGTTTGTGAGTAAGCTGGTTCTCCACCTGTTTCACCAATGCTACAAACTCATCGAATGTTTCATCCTTTGAGTGCAACATTATTACCCAAGTATACCTATCATCAACCATAACACAAACATATCAATAAMCTCTTCGACTTTGTACACGCATAGGTCCACATAAATTAATGTGTACAAGTTCGAGRGGTCTGCTGGTACTCATAACAGTTTTAGGCTTAAAAGAAATTTGACCTATTTCCCCTTGACACATTCTGAAAAAACCTTGTCTGCCTCATAGTTGATGTTAGGAAGTCCTATTACCAAGTCATGAGACTTAAGTTTATTCAAGAGTGTTATGCTAGCATGTCCAAATCTCTTATGCCAAATCCATTGATTATTATCAAAAACARCTTTCAAACAAATGGACTTGTCTTGAGGAATTTGATCCAAAAAAGTGATGTAAACATCATTTCTCCTGGTTCCCTCACACACAAGTTCACCTGTTTGTGAGTTAACTATGTGACATAGGTTGGCTTGAAACACAACTCAATTACCTTTGTCACACAGTTGTGAAATGCTCAGAAGATTATGTTCAAGCCTTCAACATAATATACATCATYTAYTGCTTGTGAAAGTGCCTTACCTAYTTTATCTAAACCAGTGATGGTTCCCTTGTTATCTCCAAAGGTGACACTTCAACCATCATAGGTTACTAGTGAAAGGAATTGATTCTTATCCCCGGACATGTGTTTTGAGCATCCACTGTCCAATTACCAATAAGTACTTCCCTTCAGTTTAGCCTGCAAGAACAGATCAAAAATTAGGTTTATGAACCCGATTCTTCTTGGGTCTCTTTTCAACAATATTATGCTCTCGTTGGTCTTTCCTTCTCCAAACCAACTTCATATGTTTGTTGTTCTTATTCACACTATTTCTGCTAGCAGGACAATCATGAATCTTATGTCCATTCATACCACADTGATAATAAACATGCCTGTCTTTGGTCATGACATACTTACCTCTCTTGAATTCCCGTATCCATGTGGTTCTCTATTTAGTGTAACGAAGACCAACTTTTCCCTTATTACCTCTTGAGGAGGTCAAATGATTCAATGTTTCCTGTGCAGTCAATAGTTTGTTGACATGTCTATGACTATCATGAAGTTCTTTTTCCCTGGTTTCAAGTGTCTTAGCCAACAACTCGTTTTTCTTTCTTAGAAAATCAAAATCACTTTTTAAAGCTTTGAGTTGTAGATCAAGCTTTGAAACCATAGGATCAATAGTCATGTCAACAACCATTGGTTGTTTGCCCTTTCACAGTTGATAAATCTCAACATGAAAGTCACAAATTTTACCCTCATATTCATCAATCATATCATCATTATCTACACTGGTACCTGCAGGGAAAACATGGAACTATGCAGCTTTAAGTGAAGCAATCTCCTTGTGTGAATCTTTTATGTTGCGAGCCTATATTTCAAAGGCTTTCAACAAGGAAGTTCTACTACTGGAATTTGCTTTACTTCTAGGTGTTGAAAAAATAAGAACTTCACTAGTGCTTGATAAGTCTCTAGGGAACCAGGAGGTTAGATCTTCTTCACCATCACTAGGATAGATTAGTTTAGAGGATTTTGCCATTTTTAGTCTCACCTTACACTGTCCAATTCAACCTCTAGTTTTGCTACTTGATTTTTCAGTTCATGGAAAACTTCTTCTAGGTGATCACAACTGACAACAAYGATTTCACATTCAATAAGTTTTTCTTTAAGTTCTCTTTTTCCAGTTACGTAAGTCTCACCCAATTTATAGCATTCATCTAATAAAGAATCAATACAAGCAAGCATGTTTTCTGTATCATATTCATGCATATCTTCCCTRACTTTTTCTAAGTTCACCTTGTGTTCATGCAGTACATCCTTCTTTGCCATGAAGCACTTTCTGGATGTGTTGGTTCCCCCTCTAGTTCCTAAGTAAATGTTGTCTTCCTCGATGTTTGTGAAGGCAATTAGGAAAACACCGGGGTTAGGTGATTCTTCATCCTCATTAGACCCTGAGTCAGAATCACCCAACATGGATGCTATCATAGCATTCTTAAATGCTCGATTATCACCAGGGTTAGACTATTTGGCCTTCCATGTAGGACAATCTCGAATAAGATGTCCCTTATCTCCACACTTGAAGCAACCTATAGAAGAGGAGTCAGACTTCTTAAATTTGTTACCTTTGAAGTTCTTCCTCTAGTCACGAAGTGATCTCTCAAATCTTTTGGCAWTCATGTCAATCTCATCTTCTTCCTCTTCTAATGTTCCCTTAAGAGCCATGCCTCTAGCTGGTTCCTTCTTAGACTTAGGATCAATCAACATCTCATGAGTCATGAGGGAACCAATAAGTCGTTCCAAAGACAAGGTAGACATATCTTTTTCTCCATAGATTGYTGTTACCTTGGTTGTCCATACATCTGTTAAACTGCGCAAAAAAAYGTTTCTCACAAGATCCTCATCAGAAATGATCTTACCAAATGATCTAAGATCATTGACAATTGTCGTAAATCTACGAAAACAGTCATTGATCTTTTCATACTTATTCATAGCAAATAATTGATACTTAAACATAAGTAAATCAATTTAAGACCTTTTTACCTCACTGGTTCCCTCAAAAGCAAGTTCGAGGGTGTCCCAAATCTGCTTTACATTACTGCATCCAGAGATCCGATTTATTTCATTCTCACCTATGGCCTGTTGTAAAATTGACATTGTTTTGGCATTCTTTTCAGCAGTTTGTAATCAGCAGRAGTTWACTTGATGTCCTTCTTGGGAACGAGATTTCCTTCATCATCCTGTTCTGTTATGACATTGGGACCATTCTTGACTACAAGCTAGCATTCATAGTCTATCCCCATAAGTACGTTCTGGATCCTTTTTCCTCCACCATGCATAGTTGTTCTCGTTGAACTTTGTTGTCTTATTGTCATATCACATAGTMGTAAGATATTGAGTACTCATGCTTGACTYCTCTAGATGTTACTCTTACAAGAAGCCTTGGCTGTTATACTAATAAAAGGTTCTAAAGAACTCAAGAGGAGGGGTGAATTGAGTGATTAATACTCTAGTTAATTTTTCTTTATTTTCGATTGAGTGAGGAACGAGTTGGGCTGATTCCTATAAGCAGCAGAATAAAGTAAAGCAATAAAGGAAACACAAGATTTAACGAGATTTAACCAACTATGGCCTACATCCTCCTACCATATGTTTTTTTATTAATCAACTCTGAAAAATAAAGAACACACTCCCTACTGTTTCCCTACTCCGGGAACCAGTACACCCCACACTCTACTCCGAGTGTGCACTCGACTTACACTCGTTAGCTCCTTGTGTTTGAACTCACAAACACTCACCAGATCTGTTGAAGATCTTGACAATAATCAAGAACTCTCTTTTGATCTCACTTCTAAAAAGCTTATAAGAGAAAATCGGTTTAGCTCTATGTGTRCTCTTGTATATTCCTCGATGAAGGGCTTCGTGTTTCAAGTGTATTTGCWGTGAAAATAATGCTCAATATAATACGTGAGAGAGTTGTCGAATATGAGAGTCTAGATGGGTATATATAGGCATGGATGTCAAAACCCTAGTTTCCTTAAATTACAAAGCCTTGGTGAACAAAAAAACTTGTGATTTAAGGAAAGTATTTATTTATTCTATTTTATCACAAAGATAAAATCGAATAAGATAAATACTCCTAGAATTTTTCCAACCAAATTTATATCCATCTAAAATCGCCAACTGCTATGATGTTTTCAAAATAGATCATTGAATTTTTTTTTTACAAAATCGTTTTCAAAACCCGCAGCTATAAATATTCCACRACAGTTTTCCTGTTTTTGAGTATCTTATGAATTCTGTTTAATACCTTGTTCCGGAATTCATAACACAACTCAACACACTTTAAAACAATTATAATGCCCATTCACACAAGTTCATACTACGGAGCACATTACATGAAGATCCTAGATAAAACTATCAAAGTTCAAGTCTTCTTTCTTCATGTAATCTTCAAGATTTGAGGCTTCCTTGAATATCCTCCAGTATAATCAATTCTTCTTTCTTCGAATGTCTTCGAAAGGCCTTCATGCTCCAAGTCTTGGAATAAACTCAAATCTTGCACATGTAATATGGTTAATGCATAGCATGCAAAGAGTATATGACTGTTTTTCAACATAACAGTCGAGGGAATAGTTTCTACTGGTTCCCATCCAATACATGGAACATTACATATCCAACTATTCCCTGCATATGGACAACTTAGTTTCAATACGTATCACAATAAAGTAATAACTTCTCTGGGAAATAGTGCATCAATACAACTAATTCCAAATAAACTATTTTCTCACTTGCATCAACTTGTTTCCTATTTCAGTGTTTGTCATCTTTCAAAATCCTAGGAACCCGACATAACTGATGATTGGCTTGGTTTACTCAGCATTGTTGTTCTTCTTGCTCTTCTTTTAATGGATTAAGAATGTCTCTCTTAGATTCGTCTTGCTATAGAGCACAACAAGCTTCATCCACCATTGGTGGTGATGACCTCATGAGCAAATTGCTCCCCTGCAAACTATATGTATCATCCAGGCCAGTTAGAAGTTGAAATAATTTATGGCCTTCATTTTTCCTTTCGAGCGCATTTAGGAACTTTCTTATATATCTCCACATTCATGGTGGAAATTGGTGGTACATCTMTAAGCTGTCTAGTTCTTCCCACAACACAATCCGCTCTGTGAAATACTCAGTGAATGGTTTCCCATTCTACTTAATCTCATAGTTTCATTTGTTTAGCTGATATCTTCTTGCAACTGTTGGTGCTTGATACCTTTGTTGCAGAATCCTCCAAATCTCCTTAGCATTTGACAGATACATTATGGATTTTTTGGTAGGTTCAGACACATTTTGTAGTATCCAGCAGATTACCATGCTGTTACATGTATCCCAAGCTTCTTGCTTCACTAAGTYTGTATCATCTCTCACTACAAGACCTGCGAGGAATCCTAACTTCCTTTTTTATGCTAGAGATATCTCCATATCCCTTTTCCAAGGTTAATAGTTACTTGCTCCCTCATGTTTCTCAACCACAATAGCACTGCTCCCATCAGAAGTGCATGTACAAAGGGCTTGTGTATTCTATTGTAGTGGTAGTCATATTCAAGGATTAATTTTCAGAATTTCTAGGCCTATATCATATACTTCCCCCGTTCTTTTTTATTCGCATCCATCTTGAATTGCACAAGAATTAAGGAAGAGAGATAAATAAGATAGTGGTCCCCAAAAGATGCATATTATATAATAAAGAAGAGAAAATATTGATTAAAGAAGAAAGTTTGACAGTGGCCCCACATGCAAGTGGGTTTTACATTATTTTATTATATATATATAAGGACATGGTTGTAATTTTTGGTGGGGACCATTTACTATAAAAAGAAAAAAATGCAAGTATTTTTGCAAGTTCCTAAATAGGAAAAGGATGCAAGTAAAAAAGGATAGAGGAAGTATATTACTCCCTCCGATTTCTAATGTTGTGTGAATTTACTATTTGGAGGAAAAACTAGGAATAATGTATTATAATATGAGTTGGGTTTAAAAGTAGGAGAGAGTGTGTGTTAAAGGGGGAGAAAGTATGGAAAAGTGGGGTAAAGGAATGTGTGGTTAAAAAGTAKGAGATAAAGTGTCCCAAAATGRAATAAATCACAATGCACAAATCATGAAAAAYTGTCCAAATGAGGAAATTGCACAGAACAATAAAARTCGGAGGGAGCATCAAAAATAGCTACTAATTCTAAGAAAATCTCAATCACTTTTGTCTTGAAGAACAAATAAGCAAATATAAAAGAGAATAAGAGCTAACATAAAGCTTCTAACAAAAAATCACAATAACTCACAACAATGGAATACTTATAATACATTACACAGAACCAGAGAAAACAAAGGAATGGAAGAGTAAGATGGAACCTGGCTCTGATACCATGTTGAGAAATCACACATGACAGATTTACAACTTATTTACTAGCAATGAAATCAATTTCAAGTTTTGGTGTTTTCTATTTCTCGTTTTCATTCATTCATTCTTGCTTACTAAACAAGGCACACCACATTCCTTTTTAAATTGGCGGCTCATGAGGGAATTCCTAGAAAGATAACAGGCCTCAAGCCTAACATCACATCACACTGAAATACATAAGCAAAGTGGTTGACCTGTYWATCTACCTAACACACACTGTTTTGGCTTAACAGTCAAGCAAACTGTGTTGCACGGGTACGACATATAGGCAGCGTCCCCCGTACCAGGGACAATACAGGGACGGAAATGCGTTGGGACATCCTCGGGACACCGTTGACTTTCAGGAACGGCGTTGACTTTACGGGACGGCAGTGACATCACGATCGTCCCCAAGGGCTATTTCAGCTTTTTTTAGTTTAAAAAAAACAAAATTAGAATACCTGGCTGTTGAAATAACCACAAATAAATCAATTTCGAATTCTAGGGTTTCTCTCCCTCTTTCTCTTGAAAACGATGGAGTGCATTATACACAACGGTGACGATTGAGTGGCTGACTGTGATTTTGCTTGTAATACAATATTCTCTTTCAGTTTTTATTTTGAATGAAAGTATGATTTTAAAATGAATGCATGTACAATATGTATGTAATATGTATCACTTTCTTCGAGAGCATGTGATTTTCGACTATATGTTACTCATTACTTTATTGTATGTGTGGTTGTGAAATGTGTGGCTGTGAATGTGTGTAGTTTCTTGGATTTATTTATTTTATCTTTTCTGATTTAATTATTTACCAGTTTTTTGATTATTTTATTTTTATATAAATGTTGTCTACTTGTCTTATACTCCCTACTTTGGACTAAAGTATTTGTATTATGATTTTTTAAAAAAAGGAGTGTTATGATTTTATTTTGTTGTATTAAAATGTTGAAAATGCTCAATTTTTTAAAAAATRAAATTTATATCTAAAAAGTACCCGTCCCCCAAAGTCGTCCCCGTATCCGAAAATTTTCAAAATTGTCGTTTCTCGTCCCCGTCTCGATACCCGTATATGTTCCCGTACCCGTAGGCCGTATAAGTGCAACCTAGCCATCAAACATACACTTTCAGTACACAGCTTTTCATTCAAAGTAAATACAACATAAGCATAATAACATAAGCATAATATCAATCTAGTGTGTTTATTAGTAAAKTCCAACAGTTTCGTCCATCTCTATTCAATCTAGTAAGATCATTCAAATTTTTATATCGTTTATTAGTGTGTTTGCCTATGTTCTCAATTCCAAACATTCATAATTACATACACAAAATAGTAGTAATCAATTACTTTAACGACATACCCGTTTTTTTAAAAGCAAATTTCGATCACGATCCCTGACCTTTGGAATGTGTACAAATAGGTTACATGCTAAAAGCATCACCATATGTAAACAATATTAGCACAAACCAGAAATGATAAACCAGTTCTAACTAATCTCTACTAGAATACTACTGCTCATTAACTAGTAGCAGCAAGTTGGACACTTGATTAACCCATTCTCATTACACATACTACACCTAACAAACAAAGAGCCCCCATTATTTTCTTGATCACCTTTGTAAACCTTGCAACTTCCATTGCAATCCGAGCACAACAAGAACCCAACTCCACCGCACTGACAGCACTTCATGTTCGAAGTCAGAGCACAAACCGGGATACCTTGCAGCAACTTCTTCAGCAGTCCTTTCTCATGCAGCGTAACTACCTCATCCGCTCCACCAATACACCTACCTTTGATGAAGAGCCTAGGGGGGACAGAACGCCCTCCCAAGACCTCCCAAAGCTCGTCTCTGAACTTGAGGTGCATTGAGACATCTCTCTCGTAGTACACTACTCGAAAACTCTCTAGGAGGAATTTGATAGCATGGCAGTCATCGTAGGTTTTTCTGACACCTCYCAGGCTTGTTGTGTATAAAATGACTTTGTCTTCACCTCCTGGTGGSCATTTCTGTTGAAAATTCTGCAAGTTTCCTGTACCCTCGAAATCTTCATAATCTTTTCTGCTAGGAGAGGAGTAAGGAGAAGAGGATGATGATGATGACGAAGAGGAAGATGATGATGTTGATGACACCATTTCAGGCACTGAATCATCAAAACCACATTCACAGTCTTCAAAAACATCAAATTCTTTGGTGGGTAACAATGAGTCACTTGACATGGTATGTCCGGTTTCACTTTCGAAATCAAGGCTATTGTGTTTGATGTCTTCTAGCTGTGTGTAAATTGGGAGGTTTAGACGATTGGAAAATCTTTCTTGGGATCCGCGCACTATTTGCTGTTTCGAAGTGTAGATAGATGGGATGGAGCTAAAGGACTTTAGAAGTYTGCCCCTTATGCTCTTCATCTTGTGAGCTTCTTTTGTTTGGTCCTTGAAAATGAAGGTTATGCACAAAAACTAAACTGAAGGGAATATGTGAAGCTTGGTGTTTTCCTTGGTTTTAAACTGAGAAAATGACTGATAAGGCAGAAGTAATAAAGTATACAAAATAGAGGTAAGCCCACAATAATCATCTTTTGAAATTATCTACTTTGTTAGTTAGGATAGTGAAAGGAATGTGATTATTATTTCTAATCTTTTCCTTTTGGCTTTCTATGATCAGAAAGTCTTACCATAAAAGCTGGTGTTCTTTTGCTTTTAAAAGTTTCTAATGATAATTGCCAATTCTAAGTATGTAGTAATTGTATAGACTAGAGAGCATCTCCTCTCTATGAGAWGGCCCTGTAGTGGGGCAATGATCAATTATGCAACACGATCCCGATGTGGCGTGCTATGATTGGTTAGTTGATGAGATAAAATTGTAGGATTTTGGTAGTGGATCATAGCTTAAATTGGGAGACAAGGTGTGGTAAGGGGTCATAATACATTTGCATGTGCAGAAAAGCTTGTGTTCCCTCCTTTAATCTCTCTCTTCTTTTTTTTCTGACTAGAAATTTTCCACATAAAAGTGCTAATATGGCTGTTAAACCCTTTTTTTCAGTACTCAGTCTGAATTTTCTTATCTTTGCAGAAGCAAATCTCCTCAAAAGGAAAGTTGTGATCACCAATAATTATTAAGGCCTAAAGTCTCAACATACCTCGTGCCCAAAATTGGAGCCATAATATTTGATACTATATGATATCACAAGTAATAAAGTAGAGTATGATAGAAATAATCGTCTGTATGTTATGATGATACTAATCGTACCTAGAATATGATAATAATGATTGTCTGAGTAACAAAAATTGAAATCCAAGAGCAGAAAAAGTAATATTAATGGGGAGAGTAGGTTAAGAAAARAAATCAATCTAATTTTGTTTCGAATAGAATATTAGTAAAGAATTACTGTTATTCATTCTGTTTCATCAACTCAGAACAGGTACTTAACAGGGATTGTATCCAGTT
Organism: Bassia scoparia; assembly: GCA_008642245.1. NCBI lineage: Eukaryota > Viridiplantae > Streptophyta > Magnoliopsida > Caryophyllales > Amaranthaceae > Bassia > Bassia scoparia. The sequence continues at coordinate 38,213 of SNQN01000443.1, forward strand.
ATTGGCAAAAAATTTCTTTTCAAAGCAACATATAACATTTATGCATCACTTGTTGTACAGAGATATATAGAATGTACTCTGGAGTTAATTATTTACATCAGAGTTACCACTTTGGCACTTTCTATGCAGAAAAGCTCTGCTTGAATATATATATCTGCGTCATAAGAATAAGTTGTGAGCTCTATTTAAATTGCAGCCACAGACGATCCGAATCCAATGCTAAAATCAAAGTCAAAGCAAGACAGCTGATGCTTGCTTGTGTCCAGAATCTTCATCTTAAGCGAGTAGGAACCCTGTTATATAACCATAAGGTCAGAAATGCATAGCAGACATCAAAACACAGTTGTCTAATTTCTTATGTTTAAATTAATTACATAGTGATCCTACCTTTCTACCCTAGTTGTTAGCATGTCGAAAACTAATCCCTAAACTCAAGCTTTCCATAACTTCCTTACCAATCTGACTCTTTAGGTAAGTTTAAGTTTAAGGATGGATGCATGGAAAAGTTGTAACCCCTACAACTCTACAAGTGACWAATCTTTATTGCAAAATGAAAGCGGTGTACATCAACAAAAGCCAATTGTGTACCCATATATTTTTTTAAACATTTTTGGTTGTTTTCCAGCAAGCTGGCCACAACTCCGACTGCCGGTGCTACTTTTGTAAGTTGGTCAAGCTAATGACATCATTGAGTGCAACATCTTCTAAGAGTCACCGAGTGTAATTTTGCCTATCAAATATTGGCATGACCATGCTATTTTTACAATATTTATTGAGCAATTCATCTCATCAATTTAAAGTGCTCCCTCAGTAAGTTTATTCTACTAGTTTAATTTCCATAGCATAATTTGAATTTATTCTTCGAAACATAATTTTCCAAGCATGTTAAACTGCAGAAAAATAGATAGCAAGTTATATTATGGAGGACCAAGGAACACCGAGTATCATCCATTATTAGTTTGTTACACTATTTTCTTAAAAAACATTATCTTCAATACCTTGACCTCCCAAACAACATTATGCACTTGTAGTGGTCCAGTAGAATTTTATGTTCTTAATAACACCAATTCTTACATTTTATGTAATTAGGCAGAGAATTAGGATAACCAGAATCTAGCCAGCTATGACTTTTAGCAGTTGAAATCAATAATTAACAAGACAGTTAAAGATGAAAACTCACCGGTGGAGTAAATGCTGGCAAAACCTGGGAATGTGAGATCACAAAATCACCGGTTGAAACTGGACAAGAAGTCTCAGTGCATAAATCATGGGTCTCACTGTACACATGCCATCCAAAATATGCAACATGAATGTCCAATTTCATAGCATGCAAAAATGACATTTCATAAGGAGATAACATTGTACATTAAGATGTTAAAGAAAATGGCAAACAAATTCATTGAAGTAACAGATATGCCTGGTAAGCAAAGCCCTTTCGATACATTGCCATTATGAAGCCTTACACCAGATTGCATTGTTAGTTCAGCACAAGGAAAAATCTATAACATGTTGGGTATCTGAGGTTAGGCAGTACAATGGAACAGAGCACGCAATGTCCCTGATTATAGAATTTAAAGAGACATATACTAATAATCCAACCAAACAGCAACAATTTCAAATCACAGTTGATTGATTAATATTGGAAATTATTTGAAGAGGGTCAACACCCTATACCTAATGATTTCACTCGCTTGGCTGGCCTGCAGAACGACACATCCTAGCACCAAAAAAACATGGCCCAACACAAGATTGAGACAGGCACGATATTGGACGTTTTTATGCGAACAAGATATAAGTTCGGCCGAGGCCACATTTTTTGGAAAAGCATGACATGGCATGACATGACAAAGAGCACTAAAATATATACTTCATATGAAAATTGCCTTAAGCACACAAACACATCAGTGGTACATTGGTTTGGGCCGTGCCTGCACTGCCCTTTTGTAACTTTTAGCATGGTAAGGCACTTAGCTAGTGGGCTGGGCTGTAGGCAGGGCTTATCAAGCTCTAAAGCACATAGGCATGGCCCACGCCCCATGGCCATCGTTATCTATACATTAGTTTGTTCATTATAAACGCTCTATGACAAATCATTCAAAARATTTCATATGGGATAGTCCAAAAGGAGCTGTTTGTACTAACTCAACTAAGTACTAACTCACCCAGCATTTTAAACAAACAGTGCTTGTTTCTTGGTAGCCGATAGGAGTTGACTAATAGGTTAATGGTATGACAAACTTTACACTCATGTAAAAAAATTACCATAATGATATCCAAAGTAATGCATGCTTCAACCTCCAATTATATGTTTTTCCATTCACACACAACCAACAAAATTGTTTCACTTAAAACATCGGTAGTCAGTAGCAAACTAGCAAAGGCTATCCTTACCTTAGTTAAAAAAGAATTTTATGGTTGGACTTGATTGAAGTTTAGTAATTRGTAATCATATAATTATATGTAAGAAGATTACTGGTAGTAAGACTCAGAGAGGGAAAAAAAACGTAGAGGAAGTATGCTGAAAGCTAAAAGAAATTTACTTCAGTGACAGAGAGTGAAAAAGATAGATGACAATAAAAATATCATCATCTATCTTCTGATAATTTCAATGATCATCTTAATTTCTGCCCACTGTGTTAGTACCTAAACAAWCTGCAGTCCTCTTATCAGCCTAAGAGATTTCTTCCTGTCATCTTAACCTTAGTGAACTGTAAGAGCTTCAAAGGAGTGAGACCTTGCGGTTTATATTACATATTAGTATAAAGAGTTTCCTATTTTGACTGCGCTCTCTATTTTATTAGTGGTTTTATCCCTACATAAGTCTCGTGGGAGATTTTTTTTTCACCTATGAACAATAATAATATTTTGTCATATAGTTCGATTACCAACCAATCTTGCACAAGACACATGTTGGTGGTCTAATACTACAGCTAGGATGTATAAGGGCTTTCCTCCAAAGGTATTTCAGGAGAAAATAAATTATGAGAAGCAGAGATGAAGCAAGTGACTAAATAAGCTATGCAAACATTTCTATCAAAGACTCAAACCCAAGAAACTAAGCAATCTGATGTAATATGTTAGTGACGATCAAAAGAGCTATCTACTAAAATCAGTATGACAGAGTGTAGAGCAGCGAGCATTGTAACCTGATCAGAACTACAGAAATAATATGTCAAGAAAACTATGATAACAGAAAGGTAGCCGGCTGGCCTCTCGCGATGGGATCAGGAGATATTTTCACCTCGTGTATCTTCAATTCATAATCAGCATTCTTATCTGCAAAAAATTTAAGTGCCTTTCAACTGTGAGACATTCATTCAAAACTCAAGAGGTGATCCTAAAATCAACTAAATAATTCCTCCCTCTGTTCTTCTAATCTTCTGTCAATACTGAACCTTATCTTTGGAGCAACAAATTGCATATAAGTAGTGTCAATCAAATCTTAACTTCTTAAAGTTCTCTTCTTTTCACCTTTCTTTCACTAACTTTCTCAATTGTACATGCAGAAGCATTTATAATTCAAGCTTCGAAAAAGCCAGTGAGTTAACATTCAATTGGCAAAAATAAGTTGCAATTGAATTCAACAAGTTCAACTAACTCATTGTATGAAACGAGTAACCTAACATTGGCTAATGAAATTAAGAATTCAATAATTGAAAAGAAAAGGGAAAGGAGGAAGAACAATTACCGCAGTACCGAATTTGGGCGGCGTAAGAGAGAGGAAATAGAAGGAAAAGCGAGAAAAGTGCAGTAACTGTGATTGCWGCTTGCCCCATTGTTCTTTGTTCTTATACTTRCTATGGAATTTCAGTTTGAAGTTGGAGGAAAACGAAGAAAWAAGTACGTAATAACGTGAAGAGCTAAATCACGCCCACAAATATTCGTATTYCGCCCGCGTATTTTTGTAAATTTCCTAATTTAGCCCTCCTTTTTAATTCCCCATTCTTGTTTTYATTCACCCSAAACCGGCAAGACCTTGAAGAAATGAACAAAGTATAATTAAGGAAATGAACAAACCTTGAAGAATAAAAAATTGTATTGCAATCAACCAGAGCAACTAATGGCCAAATTAAAGGGAGATGAATAAAAATGTAAGTGGCAAAGCAAGCACTTCTGACTTGTGGTATTAAATAGCACAAGCCATCTCACAATTTAAGATGATTCTGAAAGTGTAAYCCAAATCTCGTAACCCCTCCTCACGCAGTCACRCACAACWGTTATCCCCCCTCTTTATTCTCTGGCCACCGCCCCCTCCGTCATATACTCCCCCGCGCCGAGCACCATCACCAAACGCACACAAGTCCCAACTGCACAGCACACAGCATAACGCAGCACGCACAAGTCCCCGACGCCGCAAACAATTACACGCAAACAGCAACACGCTAGATAGTAAACCCGTCGCCGACCACCATAATCGTCGGTGGGTCCTACCTTCTAGGCCGGACCAATATTACATGAAGGAGGAAGTTTTCGTCGGAAACTCACCGGAGTCGGGGTCTCCGATTCTCCTACGTCGTCGTCCATCGTCGTGTTTGACCTCTGCTTTGTCTTGGCGTTTGTGCTACGCGATAGTGAGTGAGGTTGGTGGGCCAAATGGTGGTGATGGTGCTAGTTGGTGGTGGTGCTAGGTGTTTGTTCAATGGTCTGTGGTGGAGTTGTTAGGTGGTTGGAGACTAATCCTTGGTGGTGGATTAGAAGTTATGGGTGATTGTGAGTTAGAAAGAAAGAGAGAGGAGGAAATGAGGGAGTAAGGGTAATTAAGTAATTGAGTTATGTATTACGGGCGTGATATAACACAACCCTTAAATATGAGTRACTTGGAAGTAAAGTGGTCAAAAATAACACGACCCGTTRATACGACACGAAATTGACACATTATTAATGGGTTTAGGTTGAGGATCTTGATTCATTTATGTAAACGGGTTGACACGACACRACACGTTTATTAAATGCGTCGGGTTAGCAGAGTTGGGAATTTCAACCCGTTTAAATAAACGGGTTGACACGACACGACACGATTGCACATAATTATATACATTAGTATGTAAAAAAGACGTGACATGTTAACTCGACACGAAAATGACCYGTTATTAGTGGGTTTGGGTCCAGGGTGTCAACCCGTTTAAGTTAAATGGGTTGACACGACACAACACGTTGAACACCTCTACTTGGAAGCGTCATAGATCACACGCTAGGTTGAGATATGAAACCCAATTTTGGGGGCATTTTATAATTAAAAAACAATTAAGGGCATGTAAGACGTGATAGAATTTGCATCCACTTGATTCATATTTCTGATTATTTATTTGGAYTTAGGATCAACTCAGGACTTCATCTACACCGTATTTGGACTTAATTTATATCATGTGGAACTTGATAGAATTTGCATCGACTTGATTCATCTTCTATTATTTATTTCCATCAATTCCGTTTCCCCTTTATCTTTATTCAGTTAAAATTTGTCAACAACTACCACTTTTGTTTTTTTAAAATAACTACACTTTTTTGTAAAGTTGTGAACCACGACCTCTAACGGTTTTTCATTAACGCCATCAAATCTCTTCCTTCCAACACCACAAACCACCCTCCCGCCACCTCCCCTCACTGTTGCCACCCCTCCACCCCCACCACCCTCTTCTCCACCATTAACCACCTCCAGCAACCACGAACACCCTCCCAGTCACCAGTGCAGCCCCACCACCAATCTTGCACCAACCACGCACCACTAGCAATCGAGTGACCTCCCCAACCTCCAGACCACCACCCCACCTAGTCACCTCCACTACTCCACAAACCTTCGACTCTCATCTTCGTCACATCAATCTCCCAATTCACAAACGAAAACAATATCAATTATAATTATAATCGAATTAAGTCTAGCGAAGATGTAAACTCGAATGAAATAAGCATGTTCTTTCGAATTAAAATCGTATTAGAAAATGGGGGATAGAACAAACCCTAATTGAAGAAATTGGGAAATCGAGTGGCAATTGGGCTGTGGTACGAATTGTGGCAGATGGTTGCGTGGGTCCGCATGGTAGCGTTGGCAAAGGCTGTGCATGGTGGTTTCGAGGGTTGCAAGGTGTGTTCATGGCTCAGGGTGGTGGCTTTGAGGTGTTCGTGTGCGGGAGGGGTTATTGGCAAAAGGGTGTTGGGGTGGCAGAAGGGTCCAGAGTAGGAGGGCGCCAGGGTGTCTGTGGTGTTGAAAGAAGAGAGTTAACGTGTTAGTGAAAACCATTAAGAGGTCGTGGTCACAAACTTACAAAAAAAAGTAGTTGTTTTTAAAAAAACAAAAAGTGGACAGTTGTTTTCAAAGTTGGACAAAAAGTGGGCAGTTGTTTTCAAAGTGGACAAATTTCCTATATATAATATATTATATATTATATATAGATATAATATATATATATATACTATAAATAATATATGTATATATATTAATAATAAATATATATATATATGTAATATATATATGTAATATATAATATATAGATAATATATATATATATAGTATATATGTAAATTATATATGATAGTATATTATATTATATATTAATGATATATATATTAATATTGATATATATATATATAATGATATATATATATATATATATATATATATATATATATATATATATATATATATATATATATAATATATATATATATAAGTATATAATAATATATAATATATATATATATATATATAGAGGAGTAGGACATGTGAAAAACAACAAAAACCCTTAGTGAACCTAAAAACTTTTAATCTTACCGTAGATTTCCAGAAGACGTTCACGTTTAATCTATGTATATATTGATTTCAATCTGGGGTACATTGAACGTTTAAAGGTACGCGTGTTACTTTCATCAACATAGCTGTGAAATCTTGCTACCCCTTTACGCTTTATACCCTTAAAATGTAAAATTACCATTTATTTTGGTTTTCACGTTTTCATATAACATGTGGTTTTCATTGGATCCTGACTCTAATATATATATATATATATATATACACTATCTTATAAATATTTAAATTTATCGGTTATTTTAATTTTGTAAGTACTATATACTATCTTATAAATATTTTTTATTTTATCATTTTGTTATGTAATTTAAAATTTGTTTGAGGGCAAAAAGGTGCACACAAAAGTTATCAACCAAACTTGGGTTTTTTCTTTATAATATAACATAGATATACACATCATTAGTTATATGGTTTTTTATTTAGATAGATATATTTTTATTGTTGTTTTGGTTTTGGATTAGATAAGATAATTCTTTTTTATTTTAATTTTTATTGTTATTTAAATTCCTTGGATAAGATATATTTTTTTGGTTTTATTTTAATTTGTTATAGATATGTGGTGGTTATTGATATATCAATATTTAATCTGACATCTTTTTGTTATGTCATGTAAATATTTTATATTTTATCCTTTTGTTAAGTAATTTAAAATTTATTTAAGGGCAAAAAGGTCCGCACAAAAATTATCGACCAAATTGGAGTGTTAACTTTATAATATAACATAGATTTTTATATTTAGTGATGTTATTAAGTTGCTATATGTTTTTTGTTTTTATTTCATTGTTCTTTTATATTTAGTTATTTAATTTTTGGATAAGATATATTCTTTTTATTTACTATTTTTATACTTAGTTATTTTATTTATTTTTATTTTTAATAATATCCTTGGGCGTCAAAAAGGTCATCATAAAATTTATTCGACCAATGTGGGTGTTTGCTTTATAATATACTAGATTAATTTCCCCATCAAATATTTTTTGTAGGAGTACATCAAATATTTTTATGTTTTAATCTTATTATTTTTTTAAAAAATGTTTTTTTATTTCTTGATGTAATTTCTTAAATATATAGTTACCTGTATTATTTTATTTTAAATAGACAATAGTAGATAATATTTAATTGTCTTTTAATGAATTCATTTAATATGATTAATTTTACATATTATTTAATTAATATTTGATAAAATACGGATAATAGAAAATTTTAATTTAATATATTGATAAGATATGTATAAATGATATGAAACCCGTAGTTGTTACTGAATTAATTCATACAAATTTAATTTAAAAAACAGATGGATATAGTATCATTTTTTAAACTAAAAAAGGATGAGAATGGGAGTATAATTATTATAAATTTAATTGTTCTTAGAGCTCCGTGAAACCCATGTTAATAATAATGTTCATAGTAATAACAAAATATAATTTGCTACTCTATTCGAAACAAAATAATTTTAAATTTTAAATCTTAGAGAAAAAATTATAAGTCATTTGTATAAATAAATATAATTCATCTGCCAAAGTTTCTAGAATTTAGTAAAAATTTCTTGTTGCTATGAGAATAAATCTTTAATTAGAATATAAAAAATTTCTAAATTTTAAATTATAAGAACGGAGTATATCATATTATAATATTTATAAAAAAATAGAAAAGCATTTTGGGAAAAACTTTAACCAGATTGACATGTGTTATCCTTATTTTTTGCTTTAGTAAATACTACGGATAGTTTAGTTCACGTGCGATCACAGTTTTATTTATTTCATAAAAAAAATTATAATTAAATCATTTAAATCTATTATAATGAGAATATAGATAAAAAGTTGTTAAAGAATTAAACTCTTATTATATTATAATTGATCGATTGACAGTTTTTATTTAAAGTTGATTAAAAAAAGTTGGATGAAAGCTTATTTTCTTACCTTCTATAGTTGGGTTGCTTTCATAAATGTATTCTCCTCTAAATACCCAATTTTGTCGATAATTGTTGTGTGGACTTTTATGCCCTCGGCCTCAAAGAAAAAAGATAAATAAATATTTTATTGAAAAAAGGAAAAATAATATCTTATCAAACTAACTGTCAAAAAARTCCATGAAAGCAAACACCCAAGTTAAGTTTGACTTTTTGCCCCAAGGATACCATTAAAAAAATTAAAAAATAAAATAACTAAATATAACAGAGTAAATAAAAGGAATATATCTTATAGGAGTACAAAAAAWWTAAAACAATAAATTAAATAACTTAATATAAAAACAGTAAAATAAAAACGAAAATATCTAACAACTTAATAACATCACTAAATATAAAAATCTTAATATATTACTAATCCCATAACCCATAAACTTGGGAGTTTGGGTTTTTCCCTAATTTGAAATTACGATCTTGCCCTCCTATGATGATCTTTGGGTTTGTCACGTGTTGCTCGCTGCTTTCCTTACACGACTCCTCAATGAATTCCCTCCACCTAACTTCTCACCCTCCACCAACTTCTTCATTCAATTCCATTCAATTTTCATCCGTGAACCATTCTCTCTCCTTTGTTCTCCTTTTTTTATCCTCCGGATGGCATCAGTTCCATCCAAAGAATCGGTTTAGAATTCAACAATCAGTACAAGTGTTGATTTTCCTCGCTTTGCGGTTTTACGCTTTGTTAGTTGGTGAGATGCGAGCTGAAGTCGCTTTGTTTTGTGTGGCTGACATTTGTAGTTGTGCGTTGATTGTCYTGCGAACCATGCAACGATTTGGGATGATTCGTTGTGGATCGATGATGGTCGGTGTTGTGTGAGTTCTTTAGCTGTGAGCTGAACTTGCTCTATTTGTGTGGCTGTCATTTATAGTTGTGCTTTGATTGTCCTGCGAACCATG
>SNQN01000443.1:112029-136259 GCA_008642245.1 Bassia scoparia
CCTGCTTGGTTGGCCTCTAGTTCGACGAGGTACCAACAGGAGCTGCCGGAATTACGATTGTATGCTTTAGGAACTTCTGTTATATATTCGCCAGGTCATCTTTTGGAGGGCTGCTTTTCCAGGCCCTTGATTCAGTCTTCTGCCTTCTTTGGAGCATATAATCTGATCTTATCTTGAGTGTTTTTTTAAACCTTATGGTTTTTATGAGAATGAGATTAGGACACATTAGCAGGCCCACTTATTCAGATTTCAAATTTGTAGCCACTATGGTCCAAGAGAGACGATATGACTCCATGATGGAACACTATGCATTTTACTGTATTTGCACTTAGTGTGATATATCTCTTGTTGCTCATTGCCCTTGGGATTGAGCAGGAACCCCATTGAAGCCAACTTTCTAATACGTTAAGTGCGGAGGATGCCATCGGCCTTCTTAGACGACCGGCTGCATTATGCATGTTTTCGACAACATGTAGCTGAAACATTGAGCAAGTTTGATGCAAAAACTCAATTCGCCTGTGAATGCTGCAAACTTCCTCTGGGGCCTAACTTCCTACTGGCAGTCCTTAATCTCATAAGTTTTCAATAGTTGAACGGCGTCACAAATGTTATCAGAGCAACTCTTTGACCTAACATGGGAAAACACTAAGGCCCTTAGATCTGACTCATTTCTCAATGACTTGACGTGCTATTTGTAGCTGTCCTGGGATTTCATCCTCATTGGTACACTCTATAAACTATCTCGATTTCCCTGTTAAGCGCGTGCTTGCGCAATTTATCAATTATAACTCATTATAAACAAACCTGCCCTTTTTCATTATTCCGTCTCAGTCTGTTGGCGAAGGAGGAGAAACCCAAGCTCCGGGAAGGTCTAGGCTAACACCGAATGCCGGGGACTAAGATAAAGGGGTAGTAGGTTTGGTCTCATAGGCCACAAAGCCATCTGTTATGAGTTAACTCCCTCCTTCCCAGTGTCAGACTTCGTAAATACGAGAGTGATGCTTTTTAGTTTGCGTGCCCTCGTGTGGTTGTCCTCTATCAGTGAGGTTTTTGTTTCTGATTTCATGAGCGTTCCTTTCCTTTCGGAGCGAGGCTCCTACTCAACTCAGTACAGTCTTTATAACTCATCCAATGCGGAATACTTGGCGTATATGTAGTAGTACGCAAGTTCTAATCGGAAGCAGACCACGTAGGAAGGGAGACATAATATTGTCTCATCAGAAGTACTCTTCAAGTTATATCTAACACAAATCTTGGGGATGTAACATTAACTTTAAATTTGATTTCTGTCAATCCTAATCGCTACAAGTGAACTAGAACAATGTATATTTTGTAAAGAAATATGACAAAAAACCTTAAGAGATACTGTTATTCCCATCTTTAAACAGTGAATTTTGTGCAGCATAAATAATTATCTCATCCAATTAATGACGCGGTATATGTGTGATCTTAGTTTTAGCAAATTAATCGTTGTGTGAATTTCATTTCCCATAATCATTCCAATACACTCCCAAATCTGTTACTTAACCCGAAATCCCACTCACGCTCTCACAATAAATAGTTTGGAGAAGTGTTTAACCCCACCCAACAATCTAACCCTGTCCATCCCTTGCATAAGTGTTGATTGCTAGACAACTCTCTCTCCTAAATCCTTGTGCAGGCCAATACAATGCAACTGTTTGCGTAAGATACGAAGAAATAGCCACACTTTTTGATCAACAAAATGGTCTGGAAGAGTCGAGAATTCTTCTTTCTTATCATTGGTTTGGCACTATATATGATTATTAGATGGACCTTTCCTAGTCACCTCCCAGCCTTGGAATCTACCTTCACTTACGCGTAGTTTGACCAGCATGAAAGCAACATAGAGCAATAGGCGTAAGATCCAAGAATTTGCGCATAGTAAATCAAGTAATTGAAAGCTAGTAATCTGTTCGTTTATTGTTCAAAGAGATCTTACCTCTTAATCTTAGACCGAAATGAATCAAACTTACTGTCAACTGTCACAAACCAAAGGAACTTATCTTATCACAAACGAATTGAATTCCAAGAAGCAACACACAAGACCACATATAGACCTAAGAGATTTCTTGTGTTCATTTGGTGCCTTTAAACAATAATACTAACGAAATTCAGAAATGAAACCAACGCTCTAGAATTCGACTAGATCTACCTGAGAAAACATAGCATGGACAGCATATTTAAATTTGCTCAAATGGTGAGATTGAGATAGTATTGGTACTTTGGTGAAGGTTGATGACTACACAGCCTCTAAACACAGGCTTAAATATGCAAGGGTACTGATGGAGGTTTAGCTAGATCAAGATATGCCTAGTTCTATTGATTTCATCAATGAGCATGGGATTGAGGTGATACRGGTTGTCTATTATGAACGGAAACCTGTTAYGTGTTCCAAATGCAAGAAAATKGGACATGGGGAGGCCAAATGTAGATGGAAGCCTAAGGTTTCTATGCCTGAATCTAATGCTCCTGTGTCAACTAATCCTCTTTCTGTGGAAGGGGGAGAGGCACCTTTGGACACCACTAATGCCATGGTGGTTTATGTGCCTCTGAAGGCTATGCAGTAGACTGTGGTTGATGCAACCCCTACTGGTTTCCAACTGGTTTCAAAGGGTGGCAGTTCTATACCAAGGAGACTTGCTGCTACTTCTCTCACCAATCAATTTGCAGCTTTGGAAAGTCATGATACCTTTGTTGCTGGAGAGGCCTTATTGTCTTCTGTGGGAGATACTCATGGGGGGATGACAACCCCACCTCCCATGGATGATCTCCTCTTTTGGAATGTTAGGGGACTCAACAACAGGGATACGCAACTTCAAGTAAGGCATTTGGTTCTTACTAATAATGTGAAACTGTTGTGTCTCCTAGAAACTAAGGTTAAGACTCAAAATTTTGGGGCCTTATACCTTAATATTTGCCCTGGTTGGTGTATAACAAGTAACCTCCCTTGGAATGGCAAGGGTAGGGTGGTAGTAGCTTGGGATCCTAAGTGTTTTCATGAGGACATTAAGTTCTGTTCAGAACAATGTGTGCATTGTTATATTGTCATTCCTCAAACCAAACATTCTTTTTTCTGTACTTTTGTCTATGCTCATAATACYAGAGAGGATAGATTGAGACTTTGGGATGATATGAGTTCCCTTGCTAGGGATATATAAGATGCATGGYTTATGGGTGGTGATTTTAATACTTGTTTCTCTAATGAGGTAGAAGAGATCTGCTCGTAAGCTACACAAGAGAGGCATGACTAATTTTAGGGATTGTATGGTTGTTGTGTCAATGAGGATGTCAAATACTCTGGTAGATTTTATACTAAGACAAATAAACAAGAGGGTGATAAGAGGTTATTTACAAAGATTAATAGGGTTTTGGCCAACTCTTATGACTCACTGTTTGATACTGCAGAAGTTACTTCCTCCTGAAGAAAATTTATCACACCGCCTGGTTGCTTAGACTACAAGATGCACCCAGGTTTAACTTTCGTTTTCCATAATAATGTAGACTCAACACAACTTTTTTTGCTCAATTACAGAAGCACTGATACTCAAGTTTCTGGACACACTAGTTTCATATACTATCAGAGAATGTAAGATATGAAGGGAGACTGAGATTTGAATTGCAGTCTATTTTTGATTAGTTGGTGCTGAAAGAAATAGCATATGCCGACACTTGCCGAGAGTTCAGGCTGCTCTGCATCAGACGCCTAGAAATATTAGTAGAGCCAACAATAATTCCATGTTAGCTCAACTACAGGCAGCTCAACCAACATAGCCCTTGCGTTTTTAACAAAAGGCTAAATTAGATAGGTTGTTGTCTGGAGATGAAAATACTAACGATCATAGGCATTGACTAGACAAGAAAATACCAACACTGTAGGACAGTGGCTAACCTATAACACTTTAACGGCGTCCTCTTCAGATACACTTATACGCTCATAGTTGCGTATATCACACGTGCTATACCCAATCGATTGCATATTTTTTCCAAAAAAACTCGAAATATTTAATGCCTTCCGGATTTATTCAGGTATTGCGCCTTGATCGACGCACCTAAGGGTAGACCCTCTCCTCCAATCGCAAGGATTCCCTTAATAGGGTGTTGTGGATCAAGAATTTCCACTATTCCTGGAATTATTGTCTAATTATCAGTATTTTTCTTGGTATTTGCGTATGATAAACATCAAATTCATAGAAAATCATAGAAAAATCAGAAAAACTAATTCTAAAGAGATGACCGGGCGATTCAGAAAAATGGAACGACCAATGGAATGAATCATCAAAAAGCATGAGAATCGCCCTTTGAAAACCTGTTGTGAAAACCTTAAAACTTTGAAAAAACCGAAAAAAGAATTTTCCTTGCCTATTGACGCTTTCTCAATATTTCCGAGTACACCCTCGCGTATTTCCAACTTTAGAATTACAAAGACATCTTTTCTATCGAAACAAAACGCAGACAGCGTCGATGTCATCACGGATTATCCATTGGACGACACATTTTCAGTGTCTACAAAAGCCCCCCACTTTGACTGAGCCGAAGACGATATCTCGTAAGACGAAAGTCCAAAGTTATTCGAGTCGGACGCGAGAAGCACTCAATAACCGTTCTCCGACCCCTGAGTACCCTTTACCGATCATGCGAAGATACCTGGGCCTGCAAACAAATGTTAGTTTACTGTACCTGTTACGCTCCCATGCGTGTTTTATGCCCCGGAAGCGTCCCGTAGCCATCCCTCGGGGTTTATACCCCTACATGTTAGACCCGCTGGCTTTTCGGGAGAGTTTGCAGAATGTTGTGCGGAGATTTCTCGCATTGACGGGAGAAAATTCCAAAAACCCGGAAGACTACGTTCGGAATTCGTTGAGCGGGAGAGAAGATATCCACAACCGAGAGAGGACGAAGCTCTGTAGCGGGAAGAAGTTCCAAGACCCAAATGTGCTACGAACCTCTGTAGCGGGAGAAATTCCAAGACCGAAGATTGGTGAGCTGATTCTGTTAGCGGAAAATCGTAACCGAAGATGCTTTATGCTGGAGATTTCTGTTAGCCGGAGAAATCGTAGACCACGAAAAGATCCTTGTGCTGGAAGTTCTTACGGGAGAAATCGTAACCGAGAGTTGCTTATTGCTGGATTTCCTGTAGCGGGAAAATCTAGGACCCGAGAGATGCTTATGCGGATGGGATTTCTGTAGCGGAGAAAGGAGAAAATCGCTTGTAGACCGAGAAGCTTGTCTGATTCTGTAGCGGGAGAAATCTTAGACCCCGAAAATGTGCTGCAATATTGGAATTTCCTGGTTGCCGGGAGAAATTCAAACCCGAGGCGTGCAACAGACCGTTGCTTGAACGAAGCCCCCACTGGACTAGAGTCTGAAGGACCGAAAGTCTCGTAAACGACAGTCAAAGTATTTTGATTCTGGGAGAGTAATGCAGTCCGTCGGAAGCGCCTCGTTCCTTCCGAAAGGTTCCCCTACGGCTGACCTCGCCTTCCGCGGGAAATTCCGTTGTATCCAGTTGCCTGGCACCCGTGTACCAACACCTCTAATCTCTGCCGGCCACAAGCTCTCTGATGAACTTTGATAATATCAATAGTATCGCTGCGTATTCGTTGATGATACTACCGTATACTGCACTGTGATGAGATATGTTAATCCATTCGGAAACCGCGGCCACGTGTGATCCGCCCGTTGAAGATCGGTCTACTTCCCTACGTCACTTCTACCGCCTCAGGTCCTTTCTGCATGTTGAAATATTCCAGCCTCATCTGGAGGTGATATTGGTCGGGGCGGTTTAATCTAATCCTCCTCGGTTTGTGACGTGAAGAAGAATTCCTCCTTCCAGTCTTTTGATTTTCGTTTATAGGTTTAGCATCCACGAGAAATCTAAGACAGGGATGACGTTCGGTTTTGAAAGGCTAATAGCCGCCCGGCTCGTGAAGCCACTCTTATTCCTGGACAACGATATAGCGATGAGATTAAAGCCAAGGACCGTTATGGTCGGCTTCGGATTCTCTTCAGTGCCACAAGTGGAAGGAAGGTCATGACATGAAGCCATGAAAGTGTGTTAACTGCCAAGAGACCGTATGTCATAGCAGTTAAGAAGGTGTGAAGAATGAAAGGATTTAATGGGAACCTACCCCCAAAATCTAAAACCGAGGCGCAGGGTACAACTCCAATTGCACAAGGATAAGGAACCGCCCCGGCCTAGCCTTTCAGCGTCTCTTGAAAATTATAGCCCGAATCGACGAGAGAGAATTGAATCGTGCTAACAGTTCTGTATGGGAGAGTCTAGATTAGGTGCTTGTCTTTAAAGGCGCTCGGCCATATGGATCATGGGTGGGCACTCAAGCTAGAATGAGCCTTCCACTCAACCCTAGATTCTTAAGTGAGAGTGGTCTATGTTGGTGTCTGTGAAGTGTTTTGTCAGTTGGATGACATGTCTAAAGTGTCGTGTATGCATTGATGAAGCCTTTTGTACCGAAGAGGGACCCGCCATATGTATCACAATGTCAAAAGCTCTGGTAAAATTCGTGTTCTATCTCAATACTATATTGCATGAAAATGACCAAGGAAAGTGTAGTAGCACTGCAATCTAACATATGGTAAGGATGACCTTTGGAGCGCAATCTCCTTCCAGCCTCTTCCTCGGTACTGGCAGACTCATCTCATCCACTAGCCCCCATTCGGATTCCATACATGATGCATTTATTGCAAGTGAGCGCCCCAACCCATGGCTTTTGGTTATGGGAATGCTTAGTTTGTGGGTTTGCATGTGTTTGGGTGACTCCCCCCAGCTTGATCAGTTGGCAATGTTGATGGGAGCAATGTAACAGTGAATTGTTGCAATAGCAGGTTTTGAGCTATTAGCTTTATGACGGTCCGCGCTTCTGCCACCTGAAAGGAAAAGCCGGGGTATTTAAAAGCCTCTAGCGTCTCTAATTGGGTAGAGGGCAATAGAGGTAGCTTGTGGAATGCGACTTAAATGAGATCTATTGCCCAAATTCACTAACTTGAATGGCCGTACTTAAATCGCGCAATGAGGAGAGAGGAGTGTGATTATTGAATTTCATCCCCAAAGTCAGTAACTGAGACCTGGAATCACATGCGATGAGAGAGACTAAGCAAGGAAAATAAGGAATGTTGGATTTTCTTTGCACAACAAATACAAGTATCACCTCGATGACCTTCTCAACATAACTTCGCGTGCAGATTGAGGAGCAACGACCACTGACCGTCAGGAAAGCGCAATTGCGATGGCGTTTTTTGTAGGCGAGATATGCGAGTGGAATGAATGCTGCAGGCACATTGATTAGCCGCTACAAGATGAGTTTGAGTAAAGCACCTTAAAGCTGTGCCCATGAAAGAATAGGCTAGAGTATCAAGAAAAACAAGGGCGCCTAAAATTTGACTAAAGGGTATACTGCATAGGTGAATCGAGTAACTTGATTTTCTTTGTCATTGCTACAGGAGAATGTACTGCCTCAAAACGTCGAAGGCGCCGGTTTAGTCACAGGTTCTCTCCTCTATCCACTACCGAAGTTTGGGCTTCTTACGTTTAAGGAATCAAACCAACTGAATAGAGGTATTAGTAAAGCCTCAAAGAGTTGATCGTGACCTCCGAGAAGCGGCCATTGCCTTACGTTTTGTATCCTCCTACTGGGCAATCCAGACACCGTCGTATAGTTCTTCTGTTGAGTGATTTGGACAATTGCCTCGTGTGAGAGCGTTTTGTGTTGTAAGTGAGGCTGTGTGTTTGAGGGTTGAAAAAGGCTTGATGAGTTAAAAATGACTCATGGTGCGCAGTGTGCTTTTTAGACTTTTGCTTTGGGCTCTCTGAACTATTGAGGATTTGCCATTGACATTGCATTTTTGACTGTATTTCTGATGACTGCGTGACGTCTAACCTATATGATTTTTTCGCATCGGGTTCCTTGCCCATTCACTTACTTCTCTTATTTTTCTGCTTGCTTTGTCTAGCACACTGTCCTATTTATCTCTCCACCGATATGTGGTCCAAATGTACAGTGTATAGTCGAGGTATGGATCTGAATAAAGAGATAGATAGCCGAATCTCCATGATACAGTGTATTTCCAAGGTGCTCAAGGTATGCAACGGAGATATTATATGTATGATCTGAGGAAAATGGAGATAGGTTATTTTAGTGGACTATATGTAGTAAGGAAGCCTCTCAGTTCGAGCAATTGTACCCAGGAGAGTTTCTAGGAGAGGCTAGCCGGAAAAACCCACCAGATTACATGAATTGATTTTCCATCAAAAGTCTACAAGCACAAACAAAAATGTGAAATGTTAAAGAAAAGAATTATTGAATGTCAAAAGAGTTGGAGTACACTGAGATACACCCCCCTGATTCAGATAGAGCTTGAAAGTCCTAATAACCTGACACTGCACATTAGTACTCTGAAAAATGTGTGGTGTCAGAAGAAAAGTAAAAAGAAATCACTTTAGATTCCTGAGGCAGGAAAGGAGACTCGTTTCCCGACATCGATCCTTCAAAGCTAAAACTCTTAGAAATCATTCTCCCGTATGTCCACTCACACAGTATCGAGTCTAGACAACTGGATTCGAATTGGACTCAATTTTATTAGCCTCACATGATAATCATTACAAGAGAATCTCGTGAGTCCGAACAGAGTTAGAGAAATTGTAAGAGTCAAATTGAACCATCTCACTTCATATACAGTAGGAGCGGAGGACACTGAGAGTGCAAGCAAGACAAAGCTCCTTCGGGGATACACACCCCTTATGTGCAAGAACTTTAGGATGAGTATGGAACCCCCGCTTCTGCTTGCTCCCTGGTAAGCATTCGAACAGCATCTCCAGAAAGATGTTATGGTCTGAAATGGTAGCCCTGGATCTTTGCCAAAGAAAATCAAACCTAGTGGACAAGCGTACTTCCCAATGGCAGTCCATCTTTCTCAAGAAAGCAGAAAAATAACCACTTCCCTGACATACCCGGTTCACAAGGAACAGATGAAGACTAAGTTTGGAAAGACAAATTGGGGCAGAACCGGTCGAAATCCGCTTTAAGACCATGGTGTCAAATCCCTAATATCTTTGAAACAGAGGAGTCATCAGTTGGCTTGAAACTTGGGCACGTCTCCTCAGCTGAAAATCCCTTGGCAGAGATAAAGTTGGTATTGCAAGTTGGCCTCGAGAGAGGTTGTGTCTTCAGGAAGTAGTAACCGTAGGCGTCGTGCTTTTTGAATTGCCTTTTCAAAACAGCTTGTCCAAGAAGGCCCAGCGTTAAGTACTACTTGATACCTTTAAATATATCCCTCAAGCTGGGGTTGAACTTGCCTCCATTACAACTTTCGGTGAGAAGCTTTTTGAGCCTTTTTCTTGATTGACGAGGCCTAATTTCTTGTTCGAGTGCAGATAGAGTCCCGTTTAATGTTATGAATGATGGATGGGTATGGAAGGAAGGCATAGGCTGTGGATGGCTGTAGGGACTCAATTATGAAAGTTAAGAGTGAATGGTTGAGACTGGTCCTTGTATACAGCGTGTTTCAATACCTTCGTTCGGGCCTTCCATATATACTTAGGGGGGTTAAGATTTTTAAAATCTGCAAGACAAGGGACTTATGGAGATCTGCTCCCCTGTTTCCCAAGCAACAAAAACACAACATGTCTTATCCATTAGTAACTTCCTCTCGTGATCACTTAAATTGAAGGTATCTAATATGCATGATGCATCTCTATTGCATTCCTAGATTACCCTACTCCAATGGTTCACTTTCCTAGAATTTGATATGTCAGTATATAGCATCTGTTGGGGCTGCAATGCCACAAAAGCGCGTTGCCGATTTCCAGTCTTCTCTTGAAATCCTTTGATAGGCTATCTCTCTGTTTCTGCAAAATGATGTGTGTTGAATTTTTTTTTTTTTTTTTTTTTTTGAAAGTTTTTGAATTTTTTTTTTGATTTTTTTTTTATTTTTTTTTTTTTTTTTTTAAAGACACCAAATGACGTAGCGAAATATCAGTGCATGAGCTGATCCTATTAATGATTGATGTGTCATGGCGTATGTGTCGAGCGGCGCTATATGACGATAATGGACCTGAACTTCTTTGATCCTAAGTCAAAAGCGTCACATCCCGTAAAAACCTCCAAAGTGAGATGCTAACAGTCATTACGGATCCCAAAGTTCAATAGTCGCTGCCTTACCCCTAGTGAGTCAACGGTCTCAAGATCTAAGAGACTATCAGAGTCATGTAAGTGATCGAACTCTACGATGGTCAAAATCAACAACACTTAGTGTTCACATCTAAGTTCTGCTTAGTTGTACACTAAGGTCCGAAAACTTTGTAAGACATTCCTATGGAACTCATATAATCACATGACTATAGAGCCAGGAGTTCATACAATAAAAGAGTCAACTATGGAGTCATATCGCAAAAGCGATATGAACTATGTGAATACACCATACACTACATCTACTAACTCAAATTCAAAAGTCGACCCATGGACATAGCGCAAAATGTCTTGTCGTTTACCACGTCATAATACTTTATGAGCGAATTGGCTGTAGCCACCCACGCACATATATACAAGTATCACGCAGACGCACCAACATGTCAATAATCTAGTTAAGTCAGAGACTGCTGCTGCCACAGACCTTAAGGCAAGCTAGTTCATTTTCACCACTTTGCATATTAGCAGATGAGGCCCAAGATAACCCTATGCACAACGCATCACAATACGATGCACACACGGCGTACATGCGTTTTTTATAGGACTTGCCGTTAGCCATGTCGATCAAATAACCGACATGCCAACCAACCAACGCGAACTGTCACATAAGTTCTAGTCCCACCGAACTTAACCCGCTTCATGAGATCTCCATCGCGACCTAATTTTAAAACATATGCCTCCATCATTGAGACCAAGGATCATAAGAGACGGGGCACCTTTAATTCGAACATCACATGCACAACATGCCCAAAAATCCTAGAAATAAACTATTTAGAATTGAGGGTACAACTACGGAGACTTCAAGTCCTTTTTCCACTTCATCCAACGGTGCATTATCCCCAGCAGAAGTCGCCAAATGACTCCTATAGACAGTGTCGGCCGCCCTTCAGCGTATTACTTTATAGCTGTGTGGACTTCACTCGCCGCTGTAACTATACTCTCTTCTGGTGTACTCTAACATTCGACGTGTCGTGCTTTCGCTGGGCTTGAGTCTTCACGGTTGAAATCTCCCGCCACTTTGTAGTTCGTTGGCGTGGTAGTGTTTGCTCGACTCTCCATGGGGGAGTCGTCCACCCTGAGCCCGAGAAATGTATTGCGAGACGACGACGCCAAGATCGCTTGGGGTACCAAAATCAATGCCCCAGCGGTGCCCAATTCAAGTAACCATCTGGTCGGCAGGGAAACATTCGCATACGAAATCAGATGTATGTAACCCATATACTTCGCCTCGCCCCTCGCATTGTAGCCTGGGCCCTCATACGGTCTCATTGTAATTCCATTAAACACATTAGTTGATCACCACAACCTTACATTATTTTAGCACCCTCTAGAGCGAAACTAGCCTAGAAATTAAACTAAAGTGAAGTATGTTTCCTATTATGCCACAAGAGACTACAACCCTAGAAATTGTGGACCACTTCATTAATCATATTAAAACCGGTGCCTAAAACAGGTGTCCATAGTTAACTTAGATTTAAAGTTATTCACATAATTCCGGGTCTTTGTTAAGCAATAAGGATATAATACAAAGTTAACAACAATGACAAGATGCCCAAAATTGCAAAGTGCAATAAACTTCAAAGTATATGCAAACTCGTCTTTACCCAAATCTGCAATTAGAAAACAAAATTAAGTTGCTCAAAACGACCAAGTGAAACGAATCCCTTGTTGCCTTGAATTGCTACATTGAAAACAAAAGGAAAATGATGTTATCCTTGCAAAAACGCCAAGTGCAATGATCTCTCGCCTCAATGTCTATACAAGAATAAAGAAATTTTAGTTATGACAATGAATAATAACAATGAAATGAAAAATCAAAAACCAATGAAAACCTCAACATTGTGAAAAACCCTTACGCACATTACAATGAACGATTAAAAAAGCGAGGTTCACATTATTTAATTACATTAAAAACTCATAACAATGATTAGTCAAATTAAAAAAGTGCAGAGAGATGATTGGTGATTAATCTCAGAATTCAACCTCTTTGATCGCTTGATTGATCGAAAGAGAATCGCATCTTGAACTAAAACGAAACAGTATAAGGTTTGAGTGTTTGAAGTCTTGAGAAGAGAGAGAGTATGCGTAAAGCATATGAAGTCGTGTAAGAAGTCGACTATCGGACTGAAAACTAGGCAAGAGCGTTATTTATAGCACGATGCAAAAACGGAGCTGAAAACCCATGCGTATATACGCTGCAACGTGAGCGTATATAACGCTCTCTCCTGCGTATATACGCTCCAACCTACAGCGTAATTATACGGCTGCTGCGCCCTTCACAAATTTTATGCAAGTTTTCGACGTTATAAGCTGACGTATAACGCTCGCTGAATTTTGAGCGTATATACGCTTTCCTGGTTAGTGATATACGCGCTCATCAGTTCTGATATAACGCATCAATGATTTGCAATATGTCTTCCAACAAAACACACCATCTCGAAAAATATTTTCGATTTCCCCTCCGATTTTTTATTCGTTTATTTCCCTTGATTGCGACGGGCAACCTAGGAGCACCTTGCTCTCCAAAGCAAGGATTCCATACGAATGATCTCTTAGAAGTCCACGTATTTTCTCCAGGATAATTTTTCTCAATTTGGATTCAGTATTTCCTGCAGTACTCTTCTGCGTATTTTATCAAATTGCCCAAAATTCATATGGAAAAATCATAGAAAAATCCCCAGATAAAAATAAATTAAAAAGTACTGGCGATTCAGAGAAAAATGTGACGGACATGCTAAGAACCGATCTAGAAAAAGCAGATGAGAATCGACCTTGTGAACCTTTTGCAAAAAAACCTTTCTGAAAAAAACTTTTGAAAAAAACGACCTAAGAAAGTATTTTGCCCCTATTATGCCTTTTACCTTTGCTCAATATTCCAGAGTACGACCTCGCGTAGAGTTTCTCCAAATCCTTTTATATGGAATATGCCAAAGCATCGTTTAACTGATTCGAAACAAACGCGAACGCAGTGTCTCTGGTTTCATCACGGATTACTCATTTCTGTGGACGACACATTTCACCGCGAGTCGTCTACACACTCTGTACAACAAGTTGATGGACTTGGATCAACTTATCCACACAGAGGTGTGTGCATCTTAATGTGAACCATTTTTCTTTTTTTAGCAAGTAGTTTAATTATACTATCCAAATCAAGCATAAAGAAATCAAGAGAGTCAAGTGCGCCAGTTGCTTTCTGTCTCAGAATGCACTCACAACCTCAATTACTATTTTTTTTTTCACAATGCTAGAGAAATCAAGAGTCTTTTTGGTCATGCCCGTGTGGAGCAAGGCACCTGTCGTTATTGGATATTATGGTTGCTTGGGATGGTTATTTGGAGCGCATTTAGAGACTTTAAACCTGTAAAGGGACTTTCTTTCTCAATGGTCAAGCTTTTGAAATCTGAGTCTGGCTCATGCCATCTATTTCTTTGTTCGCTAAGTGGTGTTGGGCCTACAAAGGTGCGAAAGCATATATAGCCCATTGCTTGTTACTCATATTCTCTACAAAGGAATTTCCAAGCCTCATTTGTTGAAGCAGAATTGAAACACTGATTAACCCTAATTGATTCTATTAAATCACCAAAAGGTGCTTTATTTGCATAGGTAATGGAAGTTAGTATTACTTAAGTTAAAAATATAACTCAGCTTGCAGATCTGATTATAGTGGAAACACACTATGCTAGAAAGAATACTTCTAGAGGTTGTTTGCTGTAGAGGTTACCTTCCAAAAGCATATACAACAAAGAATGTGTTTCCTGGACGAGGCTATCGCACACCTACAAAGAGACATAACCTTAGCATACAAAAAATCTTAAGTAGCCAAAGTGGAATCAAAGGATCGTATCCATAGAGATGGATGTAATTAAATAACAACTAATTAAATGTGGTCAAGATATTACGAAAAAGTCCTTGGTTAGATTATGACTAAGGGATTAACAACATAATTCGTGACAAATTCAATGCGATAATTAATAATGGACTAACCTAGTGGTATTTTAGTAATAAACAACTTTGGAAGTCAAATGGAATCAACAATACAACCCAACAAGTCCCTATGAATTAATTACTACATAGGTACAAGTTCATCTCGAATCAGGGTCCTCCCTTAGCCAAACTATACTCCCTCTAGCAGCGCTCTCGCTAAAATTTACTAGATATCGCCACTTCAACCGTATTATCGTTACTTACGACCTAGTTGTGTTCTTTACGCTCCAGCGTTCAATAACTACGCAGGTAACAAACAGAACGCTCAAAGAAAATTATACTCATAATTTAATTTGAGCAACGTATAAAGTAACAATAATAGGGACGATAGTAAAATCAATCCACAAATGATTGAGTTATCAACCATAAAGCACCTATCAAATCTGAATCACATCCAAAGATCCCCGGAACCCTAGAAAGTGGCAATTACTTTCAACAATTCATTGTTAAACAAACATAAAAAATAACAAGAAGTGGTTAAGGAGAAAAAATGGACTAAAGCACGTAGATTAACAATCACCACTCAAACGTTTAAAGGAAAAATAGAAGTTAAGAAAATAAAACAAATTATACATGAAAAAGACTAACCTGGTTCTAAACACCTACTACTAAATCGTTTAACGAAATATAAAGAGTTTAGAGAATAAACCATTTAATACAACAAATATACCAAAAACTTCATGGAGGAGGCTCTGTTTAACCCACTCACAATGTTTACACAACAAACTAAATTAGAGAAACTAAAATCACTTAAAATACAATAAAAATAATTAGAATAGAGATTAGTAATGAAAAATAAAGTATTACGTAGTGATATTCGTGAATTAGTGAAAACACGAAGAACTACGAACGAAGAACACCGAAACAACCACAAATGAAGAACACGAAGATACCAGCAGAAACAACCGAGAAACATGAACATAGAAACCAAAGAAAGAAGAACCAAGGACTTTGGATGTAAGTAATTAGAGTTCAAGATGCATTAATCGATCAAGAAAACAACAAGTATGAAGTAAAAGAAACCTATAAAAATCGATGGGGAGCTAATTCAAACCTACTAATTATTAGGTATGCAATGCCTCCCAGTTAGAGTCAAAGATAGTAAGCTTAAAGGACATGGACAAATACGAAACCACGTCCAAACCGTCAGTGGCGATCAACGCAAGCAGTGGCGACTGAAGCAAGTAAGGAGCAAAACCACGCCACGCTTCACAGTAGGAGGCCGACAATTCTGTAGCAGAAGCGAAGTGAAATGAAAATGGCATAACTTCTTTAGTCGTACTGTAGCTCGAATTTAGTCTTACAAACTACCAGTTGAAAAGCTCTTGAAGAAAGCTATATCATCCTCCATTTGGAATCAAACCGTTCAAAAATGTATGTGTATGCTCAAAAAAGTATATATTCGTCTTGAATCAGAGGGTAGTACACACAAGAATTGCGATTCACTGCATGAGGTGCTCACGAATAATGGCCATAATACTTCGTTATAATCGTCTGAATCAGCTTAAGGATACATCTGGAAAGCTCTTGAAGAATACTTCTTCCCCCCAATTAGCATCACATCAAAATGGTTCTTATGTAGAAAAGATATGACCATCTTGAACCGATCATGTGCGCAAAGTCTCTTCCAATACAAAGTAAAGCTCCCAAATGTCTAAAACTCAACAACATCGACAATACTAATGTCTAAATGTGGCTCATAAATAAAGCAAAAATATCGATTATATCACCTGACAAATTGGGCAGAACTTTGACCTTTACCCAACTCATCTTCTCATACTGTGAATGTGCTATGGCGTATCGGTTTAGGTCTAGCCAAGCTATCTGTCTTTATTGACATTCATTGCCCACTTATTCGGTATGGTGCTTCATTGCTAATAGGGTTTGAGCAATGTGACCCCACCTCCCCCTCTCCTTATTTGACTAATATGGAATAACTGGAAATAGACACACTCCCCAATATGTGGGGGATAGAAACAACACTTCATTTCTCACACCTAATGAAAACTCATTCAAACTAACCAAGTGTTTTCTATGCTTTGTTGATGATCTGCTTGATTTCTGCAAGGGTGAACACGGTAGCATCCAACTTCTGCTCAAAGCTTTGAAGCATTTTGAGGTTGTCTCTGGCCTTAAGGCTAATACTTCTAAGTCTGGACTATATCACTCCAATATGGATAACACTACTGTGACAAAGATCTGTGAAGCTACGGGTTTCAATCTTGGCACTTGGCCTTTCAGATATTTAGGAGCTCCAATCTGTAATAGAGCTCTCARGCTCATAGATTGTGATCAAATCATAGAAAAGATGATTGCTAGGCTCAGGATGTGGCAGAGTAGACATCTCTCTTTTGCAAGTAGACTCCAATTGGTGAACTTTGTGATGATGAGTGTGTGTACTTACTGGATGCAAATCATGATACTTCCTACATGTTTATTACATCAAATCAATGCTATATGTAGAAATTACTTATGGCATAGTGTAGCTGATACAACCAAGCCACGGTATGTTAAATAAGATAATGTTTGTAAACATAAGAAACATGGAGGATTGGGTGTGAGGAATATCATGCTTTGGAGCACTATGGCTGTTTCTAAACTAATCAAGAAATTTGGGGAAAATAAGGACACTTTATGGGTTTAGTGGGTTCATGGGGTTTATATTAAAAAACCAAGATTGGTGGGATTACAGTCCTAAGGGCACTGCAAGTTGGATTTGGAAAGCTTTATGTAGGGCAAAGGACAACACCAAATCCTGGTTAACCCAGCTGGCTATGCCTCGATTAGTTTTGCTTTAGATTTGTTGCAGTCAATCCTTCACTCCTTGTATTGTTTTGTGTTATTTTCTATACCAAAGCATAATTTTATTCTTGTTATTTGAACAAAATGGAGATTCAAAACTTACAGATTAATCAGGATATTCGGTTATTCTGTTTACCTCGTTTTGGTATCTGTGCTCATTGGAAACTCCTCAGCGCATTATTTACTGGATTGCCCGGGTTAGCAGACAGGTCTGATGACTTACACTTGTTCATTTTGATTTTGTGGGGTTGGTAAAGGGCATACCTCTTGTTCACCTATGCGTTAAAGGTTAGGAGCGAGGTGTTGGAATGACGCATGAGAGATTGTTTCTCGATATGACAGGCTGTTGCAACTTATGACCTGTGGCATTGCGAATGGATATGAGGCTTCATGGAGGGAGATGCATAGAGTGGCAAGTATGACACATACTTTTACTTGATAAAACAGCTTAAGCAGACTTTTCTTTTTAAGAGTTGAGGGCGTAGAAGTGGTGTTAGAGATGTGATCAAAGTGTATGTGAGGCCTGGGCAGTCTGTTTACAGAGCTGATTTCTCTTCTTAATAGGGTAGACCTACCATAGGGTCACTTTTCTTGAAGTTAGTGTATGTTGTGTATATCCAATAATTTCTCTTTATTTACCAAGAAAATTTGAATTAAATTCCATCATAGAACATCGTAAATCTCTTTTCGATAGTTTTATTCAATTATCAATTATATAATTCAAATATATCTTTAATTGATCAACATGATTTACCTTTCACCATAATCACAATTATATTTTTTCAACTGTCTTAACAAGATCTTTAAGGAGTTATCTTACTTATGTTCCTGTGCGCAGAAAAACCATATGTCATAATCTATTAAATATGACTATCTTTATATTGATCTTACATTGTATTTGTTTCCTATAAATTGAAAATTCCTGGATTATGCATTCGATTTTACCAATCCCGTGTATCGACCTGTTCGGATGTTGAGGTAACCAATCCACGATTACAATAACTGGGTGGACTATTTTTAGTCACGCTTTTATAATCAATAATGTATAGATACTGACGTTAATTGTGATTATTAGCTTTCGTTGATTATCAATGCACAATCGAACCGATAACAATATAACACATCTAAACTGCGTACTATCTAATAACACTATGAATAACAAACGCCTATATCTATTTTTGGAATAAATAGCAATTAACCTCCATAAAAGATTATTCAAAAACAATATTTTCCTAAATTAAGATAACTATTTAACGAAGATAATATATTACATTATTCAAGAATTATGAAATATTACAATTTTTGCTTTACTTTTTGCTAAAATTGTGCAACAATTAGATAGTTAAAATAAAAGTAATTGATTACGTGTGCGTAAATAATTGAAACATTACATTATCATTACATCATCTTTGTTAGTAGAGCAA
This sequence comes from Bassia scoparia, assembly GCA_008642245.1. Classification (NCBI taxonomy): domain Eukaryota; kingdom Viridiplantae; phylum Streptophyta; class Magnoliopsida; order Caryophyllales; family Amaranthaceae; genus Bassia; species Bassia scoparia. The sequence goes on from SNQN01000443.1 coordinate 130,463, forward strand.
AATATAGTCCCGGGTATACTACAAAAAACAGTATATTCTTTAAACATTAATGAACTAGTTATTAGATTAATGTGTATTATGTATATGATTATTGACTAGAAATATAGTAGATTTGTGGGCGTTCTTTGACTAAATCGGACAATTAGATAGCAAAAGATAAATATATTAGTATGGTGCGTTAAAATTTTGAAGAACTGTTAATTATGCAGATAATATATATCTGTATCAAACAATAAGATAGCCCTAGCCTCTTAAACTAGGGAGAAGTCTAGTATCTCCTCAAAGCTTATCACGTATATCCTTTATCAACAGCTTCAGACATGCCTTTCTTCTTTTTCTTTTTAGCACACATATAATTTCGATAGATATCTGCTTCCTATCGTGCAGTATTCCGATAACAAACCTATTCTATTCTGCGCACAATCCATAAAAGTTGATGGCTGGATGTGAAAGAGAGTTGGTTTCCTGCCGAGTCTTTCATGCAATAAAAGATGGAGTTGCTATGAACCCTCAATTTATCTTTGAAATCTAATCGCTTTAGCACCATGATCAGCTACCGAGATTTTTGTGTGAGTTTTTGGTAGCGATCTATCTGCCGGTCATCTATTAGAATTCCTGCAAGTTTACCTCCATGCTCACATCGATGACTTCCTGGGTATTAAGCAAGGTTAAACTTATGTACTTTGTCATTAATTTTGGCTGTTTTTAGAGATTATAGGTTATTTCTTAATTTTGTTRTAAATTTCGGGTTTGATTCACGGTTTGTTAATTTCCATGTTTTTTTTGCATGTCGCATGAGTTGAGTTTAAWTTATTACTCGATTTTGGGGTCTATATTTGGGGTTTTGTTGATTTAAAAATTGATTTAAGGTTTGATGTTGATTCTGTGTTCATCACTTTTCCCCCCTTTTTAACATGTGAACTTAGTTAGATTGATTTATAACATCAGTTGTTTACGATTTTTGATTCGTATAAAATACTGGTTCTTATAGTATAGTATAAATTCATATATGCAGATTAAAAAGAAAGCTTGTCTTGTTAATTTTTTTTTGAGGAAAATTGAATAAGATTGGATTACTAATTGTCCAATAAGCATAGATTCGAGTTGATGACGATTCTGGATGGAATACATTGGGGTTTACCTAAAGAAATATAGTTAGACTAAATTAAACACACAACTACTGTAATTGAGCATCAAAATTGGATACACTTTCACCCATTCCTTTACTTTTTTGCTATTCTGAGTATACTGAGACTGGTCACCACATTCGGCTTTATTATGTGTTTTTGTAAGCAAAAAAAAAACAAATATATGTGAGACTATTGCTTCAAGAGTGAAGACATAAGTGAAAACAAACGATCAAACAAAAAGGCTTCTGTTGATTGACTTGGAAGATACATTTTTATCATCCAGCTAGAGTAGCAATTAKAGTTCCTTCTGGATATGTTTGCATTTTTTGTGTCGAAGTCCTAAGGATTGCAATCTGCACAAAGGCTTAAACATTTGGATGTCGCATCTTCATTCATTTTTGGTAGGTTTCGATATATTTGAATATCATTGGGTGTGTTGGAGGCTCTGAACTTTATAGATTGAATTTTTGTTTGGTTTGGAATTAATTAAGATTTATTTGCCGAGGTGGTAGTTGTGTTGGAAAATATGAATTTTAGAAATTTATTTTTTGGCTACAAATATTTTTAATTTTATTTTAATCAATATGTGTTTTGTGATGGTATGCGTAATGATTTAGGGAGGATAGTTTGGATTGCTTAGAGTTTTAGAGTTTGAGTAAATTTGGAATCAATCAAACTTCTCAAATTYGGGGTTGATTKATTTTGGTCGAGGGGATTTCAGATAGTTTAGATCATGTTGTATTGTTTGAAACTTTGCCTTTTTTATTGAAATCTTTCGAAATTTTTTCGTGTGTGTGGATTGGTYATTATTCKAAATTGAGTCYGTTTGTAGTTAATTGAAATTTTAGGATGATAATTAAGTATAATTCTCTTTGTTTTACTTCGTTTTCTGCTTGTTTTATGATCTAATGGCCAACGTATTGTTTGTTGATATGGTCGGGGACCCRGGAGTTTGCATGCTGAGGTGTTTATATGCATTCCATGTTGGACGACGCAAGTTTATGTCTCTTCAATTATTTTGTGCTAGAATTGTTCTATACTGTYATTTGTTTGTTGTTAAGTTAATGATCTTTTGCAAGGAAGGCTATCAGAGAGCTATGTTATTTGTTKTGTTTTGTTTGTGTGTTTTGTGAGGAATTTTTTGGTTATTTTAGGTGACAGAGTGGTTGTTTTCATTACAATTTACTCGATTGTTTAGATACATGGCTGCCGCTTACACATTCTCTTGGGTTGTTGATTTGATTTCAATGTAGATCTCGAACATACCAATTACTGCTCAAGCAACAAGTAATCCGGAGGACGAGCTCAAGTGGGTTGTGCGTTCAGTCGAGGTGGCCCCGGAGGACGAGTAGCTGCTCCACTTGTAGTTGACTCTAATAGTTTTTATGTTCATAATTGTTTACTTTTAGTAGTATCTATCCCTCCGGATATTAYGTAATATGTATGGTGTTTTATGTTTTCGATCTARTCTTATGGTCGTTTGGATAGTACGCTACAATGGTTACTAGGATTACTATCTTTTGTCTATGGAACTTGGGTAAATTCGTTTTCTGTTGCTCAGTGCTACTAGGATATTAGTTGGTATGATCGTAATGAAGTACAAGCCTTTACTCTTTAATTTAAGTCCATGCCTTCCTCTGTTGCTCGTCGGGATTGCTAATTTATGTCTTGTATTTAAGGGCCAAGAAATAATTAAAGTCTTTGTAGTTTTCTATGTAGAGAATCGGTTTTCTTATGCCGAGGCCCTAACAAGTAACTGCTCTAATGTCAAACTAAAAGTGCTATCACTTTATGATCAGGATGTATTTTTTCATTTTACTGTTTTCAACTAAACTACTGTCAGGTCGTAAATGCAATTACTCCGTAAGTTACGGTAATGAAGATAACTGTGTAAGCCAACTTAGCGTTAATTTACATATAAATTCTACCAATTGGTTTCATATCAATTATTTTCGCAGGAACTACGGGCGCGCTAGCACCGCGCTATGTCGTCACATAATCAGAAGCAAAACATGGATGATTGTCATGAGTGCTTAGTGCTATTTCGGCGTCTTTCATTAAGAAATTTCCCCGCCAATAAACATTCGGCTGGGACATCTATAAATTAAAAAATTATTTTTTAAAAATAAAAACGACTATGTATAGCACTCAACGCCTATCATAAATAAAAATATAGGAAAGATTATAATATTAAAGATAAATTAGACTTTTAAAAACACTAAATTAATAACACTATACCCCATTTAAAAAACTAACAATCTTATTATGCCTATCATCACCGTCGTATTCTTAATTTTTAACAATCTCTCTCTCTCTCTCTCTCTACGGATCTCGAAGCTTTAAGACAAAGGAACAAAAGAGTCTCTCTCATCTCTCTCGTTCTCTCTCATCTACTCTCTCGTTATATTAATATATATATTATATATATAGTATGATATAATATGATATATATTATAATATGATTATCATATAACCTATATTATAGTATATATCAGTTACCTCTCCAATTCCATAGGTTAATTGACCAAGCATTTTCCAGTCTTTCCACGCTTGCCGATGCATACTTTTATATTCTTTATATGTTTAGTTGTGTTTTACGAAAAAATTATAAAAACTGGATTATAATAAAGTACAGATAGAAAGGAATCCAAAGAGATCCCACAAGACTATATTTTTCTACACTTAAACAACATAAGAGCTAATTATATAAAAGACTAGGAATAGTGTAAAATTGTCCTACGTTGCAATTATAGTGGATTAGAGGAAGTAATAAAGTAGAAAATAGTTAATGTCATCAATGCTTTTGTGGTGGCCTCTTAATAAAAAAAATGCCAAAAGCAATGATAACATTATACCTCTAATAAACATTATAAATTAATTAAATTTATCTATTATCCCGTATTTATCCAAAAATCTTAATACTAATAAAGCAAAATACGACTGATGTCATCATTGCTTATGTAGCGGCCACTCATTAAAAAATTTCCAGCCAAAAGCAAAGCATTGATGATATTATAAAAAAATTAATTTTTTTAAAAAATAAAGCTGCAATTATATGCCTTTATCTTAAATTAAATCTAGAAAAAACAACAATTATATAAATAAAATTAATTTTAAAAGAAACTATAGAAAGCAACTACGGAGTATATGTCTTATCTCATATTCCCATTTAAAAAACAACAATTACTCCGTATATCTTATCTCACTCTATTTTAAATTAAATCTAAATAACAACAAAAATGTATCCCATCTCAAACTATTTTAAATAAAATTTGTAAAGATTTATTAAATAATGATGTAACATGGAAAATCCTTGTCCACGTGTCCTTCAAATATTGGATCAAAGCGATCTACGTAGTAAGCGCTACTGATTAAATTAATATGGGCCGAAACGGAACAGAGAAATGACGTTCCTACACTAAAACYGTAGTAGAGAACGATAGGAGGTGTGGATGGGTGACAAGWGTCACAGATTCAAAGGTTGCCAAGATTTTTTAGGGATCACCTATTAATATCCCGAAAAACTCATTTATGACACACCTTAGAATCATTAATTGCATTCAACTTCCAACAAACTTGAGAACATCTGTCACTGTTATTTTTTTTAAATAATACTAATTTCAAGGRTAATTATGTAATAGCTTAGTGAGACACCATTGTTCCCCTTGCCTTATATAATAGAGATCTTGATAAAGTTCATTTGACGTGATTACACTTGATTCTTACAARCATATGTAACTTATTACGATAGACTTGATTACAAAGTTCTAAACTGCTTCAAACTGTAGTAAAGCAAACTTAGAATTAAGTTCTGAAGACCTAATTTGAAATTATTTGAGATACAACCTGTTTTTTAAATAGATACGGTGATGATTAGGTAAAAATTGAGAGATTGACCAAATATAATTGTTCAAAGCACTAGTAGTGATATTTAATTAAAATTTTCACATAAATCTTGAAAGGTTCTAATGAGAACCAATGTCAATTGAATGGTTGTTATACAATAATTTGAATACATTGTGGCAATTCCTCTTGTCGTTGGTCAACTGTTTCATAATTGTCAAATAATTGAATTTAGATGTGACTAACATACCGCCATACGCTAAATAATTATTTCGATGTACTCCGTAGTGATTTTTTATATATAATAATTAGATTATAAAATAATTATTCTAATTGTTTCTGAAGAAGGAAATTCATATCGAATTGTTTCGACATTGTAAAAATTAAGCAAAAACACTAGCTTTGCAATTTTGGGTTACTCTTTGAAGGGAATAAGGCTTTTACAAAGGYTTTCATGGACCAAGTTTACATTAGCTTATTGTGAACCCAATCCACGTCACGTGTGTTTTTCCTTTAACAATACCTCTTCTTGAACTGAATTACTAAATATCCTTTCTTATATTTCTTTAACATCATTAGATTCATCACAWTCATCAAACAATAATCACATTTAAATAAAATCCCTAAACTCTAACTTTCTTTCTTCTCAATTTCTGCCATTATTTATGGCTTCTATCTAATCAACCTTTCTAAAAAGCCTAATTTTCTCAATTTCTTTTGCAAAAGTCAGAGGTATGCATGATGTTAGTATTAAATTATTGTTGAAGGTGCCATATATATGCATGAAAGCTTCCGTGATACCGCGGTGCTACAACAAATTTCTG
>SNQN01000444.1:0-28561 GCA_008642245.1 Bassia scoparia
AGTGAGAGAAACTTAGATTTGTCTCCTGTCATGTGCTTGGAACAACCACTGTCGAGGTACCATGTGTTGTTCCCCCTCACTAGAACCTGCAAAAGAACTTAAGGATTAGTACGAGGAATCCTGGTTTCCTCGGGTTCGTTTGAAGAAGAGGAAAAACTATCATTTTGTTTCTTCACCCAGATTTCTTTTATATTACTTTTATGAGCAGTTTGTTTCTTGATACAATTAGACACGTAGTGACCAGTTTTACCACAGAAAGTACAAACTTTACTACTAGGCAAATCAACATATTTCTTCTTCTTACCTTTTTGCTTAGAATGCATATAGCCCAAGCCTTCAGTTCTTTTCACTTGAGCTTCTTCAATCCATTTAGGTACATAATATTGACTTATATCTCTATTTTTTCTGGCGTCAAGTTCCTTCTCAAGTTTTTCTTTTTCAACCTTGAGTTCCTCAAGATTTCTCTTGAGTTCCTAAAATTCTTTTATAAATTTGCTTGAAGAGGAACTTGCGTCTTTAAGGTCAATATTCATTAATTTATATTGAGATACTTCAATACCAAGCATAATGTTTTCCTGTTTGAGTTTTTCAACAAGTTCCTTCAGTAGGAGGTTCTTGTCGAACAACTCAAAGAATCTATTTTGAACATCAGTTCTATGATTCTCTATCCAATAACAATGATCTTTATAAGCTTTTAAGGCACTTTTAGATTGATTAAGACTTTTGGTGACATACCTCTAGTCTTCATCATATTCTATTATAAGATCAATTAGGTCTTGTTTAGAGTATGTAAGTAGCTTCTTAGGATTAGGATATACCTCTTTTTCTTTGGATTCATCATCATTTTTGGCCATAAGACAGAGATGACCAGTTTCATCCTCAGGGGACTCTTCGTCTTTTTCACTATCAGATTCTCCCCATGCAGCGATCATGGCCTTCCTAATATCTGCCTTGTTGAAGTTTCTAGCACTCTTGCCATTGTACTTTATCTTACCCTTTTCCTTGTCTTGGTTCAGGGGACAGTTCTTTACCCAATGATCAGTTGCACCACATCTATGGCATGGCTGATCAATCTTTGGAGTTCCTGTCTTTTTGACAAAGTTCTTAGAGTATTTGTTAGATTTGAACATTTTCTTAAATTTTCTTACCAACATGGTAGCATCATCTTCATCAACCTCAAATTCCTCAGATTCCCGAGCCTTCAAAGCCAAGTTCTTACCTTTGTTAAGTTCGCTTGAACTAGCTCCAATGTGCAACTCATGAGTTATGAGAGATCCAGCTAGTTGTTCGATATTGAACTTGGTGAAGTCTTTGGTTTCCTGGAGTGCAGTTACTTTGGCCCTCCATCTTTCATCTTGAGGAAGACTTCGAAGAATCTTCCTAACTTGTTCATCAGTAGGAATATGCTTGCCAAGAGAAACTAATTCATTAGTAATATTTGTGAATCTAGTGAACATATTTTGAATAGTTTCTTTTGGTTCCATTTCAAAGCGTTCGTACTTAGACATCAGTAAGTCTATTTTAGAGCGCTTAACCCTTCATTTGTTCCTTCATGGAGTTCTTTCTAACAAATCCCATATTCCTTTGCACACTTGAACACCATGACCACGATGCTATGTTCAGAGGGGGTCCAAAGACCACCAATGGAGAATTTAACAACAGACCAATAGAGCTCTAATTTATCAAAAGTCTCATTTTTCAAATTCTGACATTAGTTTGAAACTACCTCATTATCGACGATTTGGTGCTTCAAAAATCACACTACTCATAGACTCTCCATTACCTGGTAGTTTTTGCCTTTCCCTGATTGAAATCCTCCAGTTCATTCTTCACAATATAGATATGAATTTCCATTGACAAGAGAGGACGTTGAGTAGCAATATCCTTCTGTCCAGTTTCTATCCGTTGATTCATTTTCCAGCTAGCTCTTCCAGTTCATGTCCTCCAGGGTTTCCTGTCCTCTACAAGGAACTCAAGCTCTGATACCCAATTGTTGGATCGAACTGAACATACAGGGGTTGAATTGTCATTGTGCAGGGACATTAAGTAATTTCGCGGAATTAAAGAACTTAGCAAGCAAGAAGAAACTTGAGACAAGAAGTTGTATCCAAACCAGAAACTCTCGAGACAAAGCCAAAGAGGAAAAACTGTGGCTGTGCAACACATACGGCTTCGTCGAAATAAAACAGTAGCAAACCTATTACAATCTAAGACACTCCGTTCTCCTCAGTTCCTAAGAAATCTTATTGAACCTCCACAACCAACCACACATGTGTGTTACGCTTCTTACTCTTGATTTCTACTGAATCCCTCGGTTGACACACAACCCGCCTTCATATGCGAAAGCACACTTTGTTACTAACCAATCACAATGAAACCTAAAGTCTTGGCAATTGTAAATACATGCTCCTTGACTTGATTTGTCTGCTCTAATAGTCGTTTGTATTCTTTTCTTATCTGATGTTAGTATATTATGTGTATTAATTTTGCGTTGAACGCCTAGCAGACAGTCCATTACCACATTACTTCCTTTTGTAGGAGTGATGGCATCTGTAGTGAACTTCGCCATCACCTTTACACACATCCTATTTATCCGATTCAACAACCTTTAAAAATATTCCCAGATCGTTTGATAGTAAATGTTAGCACACGTTTTACTTAAATAAAACTATTCCTTAATTTTTTAGGAAACGTACTTTCATTCAAAACAATTTTAAATCCGAAAGATAATTTCAAAGATAAACCATTTTTTTCGAAAGATATAATATAAAGTTTTTAAAATATCCAACAGAAATTTTACTTAAATATTTATATAAAGATTTTTTTTATTAACCATATTACAATTAATCTAGTTTTATTTATTTATCTTTTTAAAAATAACGGATAAAATCCTTATTAGATTAATCACCAACTTCAATATTATTTCCTTTTTACCCTATGAAGGCAAATACTTCACATATTAATACCAAGGCTGTAAACAATAAACCTAGAACCCTAAATCTACTGTACCAATGTCGAGTCTTGTTTATCAAGGAACTCAACCTTCCTTGGTTTGAACTTCTTCCTTGAGTTCCTTCACAGCTYTCAAAGAATCACCGGAACTCCTTCCTTCTCCTAAGGATGTCCTAGCTCCATTAAGAATCCTTGAAACCTGGAATCTTTAATCACAACACTAAACACACACGATTAGATAAAGATACATAGAGTTTGCCTTCTTGGTTTGGAATGCCATTCATCAAAATTTAGGGTTCAACACACACCCCTTGGAATGCCTTTGGAGCAATTCTTAAAAAGGTTAAACAAGCAGGGACTCATCTTTCCAATCGGCCCCACTCCAGATCCAACCCCAGAAAACAGGAACAAGAACTAGGACCCAAATGCTTACTGCAAGTACCATAAGGGAAATGAGCATACCACTAATGATTGTTGGAACTTAAGGCACAAGATCCAAGACATGGTAGAAGATGGTCGTCTTCCAATCCCTCCAAGAGGAAAACTTAACATCCAAAACAACCCAATGAGCGACCCCAGCATTTTCAATTAAGCAACTAAGTTACAAGTTCACAGTCCCCCATATTGAGTCAATAAAAAGAGTCATAGTCCTAGCTAAGTTTGTCCCTTTCTTGAGTCTATGTCAATTAGGTCGAGTCAATAAAGTTGTAGCCTTCTACAATTTTCAATATCAATAAAATAAGTCTTTTTCTATTTAATTTCTCTTTTTCAAATTCAATGATGAGACTCTTTGCACTCAATGACCTCAAAAAAAAAAATTCAAAATCAAAATGGACATGCTTGAAAGGCCATCTTTCATAACTCCACAAAATAATCCTTTCCCCTCCATTCACCTTCTACAAACAAACAAATATCCATTGCAACCCCTTTGACCTTACTAGCCATTTTCTTTCATACACACATCAAAATACCATTCAAATACCAAACAATGACAAGCAAAGTTCAAACCAAATTTCAAAGTTCAACTCAAAGCCTCAAAAGCTAAAGTCAACAAGAAAATCAAGTGCAAAGTCAAATCAAAACCTCAACTTCAATTGCCAAGTTTTCAAAATCAAAAGCTTGTCAAAACAAAATTCAAGTATAATTCAAGTCTTACGCCTTCAAACCTAAGCCTACATTACAATCTTAAAAGTCCTCTCCAAAAGAGCATTGTCCATGACTTCCACACAGGACCTCACGAACTACGATCAATCTGATTCCGCAAGGATACGTAGGTAGCCTCACCTTGAGGTCCGACCAAATTAATCTAGGTTCATCTCAATAAGTGGTTTGATTCTCTAGAATTCGAAAATACCCCTTTTAGTCTAGATCTTACATAGACTCAATTTCGATCCAGCATCTCAAGACCAACCGTGTTAGCAACACATTTGTGTCAACCCTTAGTCACAAAGTTTAGCCTTTCTATTTTTCGAACTCCATCCCATTCTTCAATTGAACCTTTAGACTCTTTTGACTCAGTCAATATGGGGGGCTTAGTGCCCAGATTATTCCAAATGCCAACTTCAAGTTGGGGGGCTTCTTTCATTATACAAGTGGGTCAACTCCATGGTCTCATCAAAATCGAAGTCAAGTCAAGCCTCTCTTGGGGCTAGCTTATCAAATTCCAACCTCAAAGTCAACATCAATTTCAAGGTCACACCCATGTCTAGGCATAGGAATCTCCACTCACAGGCCTCGGTCTTGGTCTCCCTCGAGTCAACCCGAAGTCAAAATCAAATCTAGAGTCAAAGTTCAAATTCAAGGTCAATGTCAAACTCAAATTTCAAAGTCAAGCTACCTCCATGACAAGGCATTGAGTCATCTCTCTTCAATTCAACTTCAACTCTACCTACAACATTGCGATTGTTGTAGGTCTGCTAGGGATGCAAGTGGGGCAGGTCAAATAGGAGACCTGCCCCATCCCCGCCCCATCCCCGCCCCAACGGGGCGAGGATGGGTCCAACTTTGACGGGGATGGGGATGAAAATTGTACCACCGTGGGGATGGGGATGAAAATGGTTTTTTGGCTACCTCCGCCCCATCCCCGCCCCGCTTTTTTAAAACTAATAATTGAATTTTTATTTTTTTTGGCTTAATAATTGAAAACTTTGTATAAAGTAGAATGAATGAATAATTATTTGCAAATAACATTTCATGTTATAACAATATTACCTATTGGGCCTTATCATACCTTGGGCCTTTGAATTGTTTGTGTTATTTAGGCTGTTTAAGTTACATGTCTTGTGGTCTTGTGGGGATTTTGGCGGGTAGCGGGGCGGGGAATACGGGTATGAGGTGGGTATGGAGACCCACCTGGGTCATGGGGCGGGGATAGTTCTATATATGTCCCCGACGGGGCGGGGATGGGGATAAAAGAAATACCCGCCGTGGGGATGGGTACGGGGATGGGGATTCCATAAKTAGGTGGGGATGGGGATAGGAATTGCAATATTCGCCCCGCCCCGCCCCGTTTGCATCCCTAACGTCTGCGTTCCATCTTGCAAGTTGCGATTCTTGTAAGATTACTATTTTCAACTTATATTCTAATTACAACATTGCGATTGTTGTAGGTCTGTTCCATCTTGCAAGTTGCAATTCTTGTAAGACTTTCTATTTCCAATTCAATTCTACTTACAACATTGCGATTGTTGTAGGTCTGCGTTCTATCTTGCAAGTCGCGATCCTTTTAAGACTTTTCAATTCAATTTAAATTGTACTTACAACATTGCGATTGGTTTAGGACTGCGCCCTGTCTTGCATGTTATGATTTTTGCAAGACTTTCCATTTCTAATTCCACTTCTATCTATAACATTGCGATTGTTGTAGGTCTGCATTCCATCTTGTAATGTTGCGATCATTGCAAGATCCCCTTCTACGTTTCATCTCKACTTCTGCGTTCCATCTTTCAATGTTGCGATCATTGGAAGATTCATTCTACCCACAACATTGCGATTGTTGTAGGTCTCCATTCCATCTTGTAAGATTGCGATTCTTACAAGATTCTATTCCACTTCTATCTCAAATCCATCATATTCAAATCTCAAACTCACAAAAATTGACCCTTCTGGGATTGCATAGGCACATAAATATGTGTCATCTCGATTGTCACACTATACTTGCATGCTTGTCCAATTGTCAAACCTGATGTACTTTTGGAGGCATTTCAATTTCAAGATCAAGCAGGAGGAACGAGGAGCTTCCGAAAGCTATTACACCCACATGTGTAGGTAAAACTAACCTTTGTTTTGCAGGTACCGAGCACTTTGACTGCTGTCTTACGAGATTTACATCTCTACAGACACAACCAAAGTGGGGGGCTTCTGTAAATACCTACATTTGTCCCTCCATAAAGACCAATGATAAAACTATACCACAATGCAAATGGCCGATTCTAAAGAACACCTACCTTAAACAATGCTCTAGAATCTCGATTTGCAAAGCCGAACCACCTTTTCTTGCCAAAGCACCCTTAAAAATAAGTTTTAATTTCAAAATGATTTTAACTTATTTTTAGACATTTTTCTAGAATTTGTCTAAGCATTTTTGGCATGAGTATGCATGAGTATGACAGAGATAATATCCTCATCAGAAAAATTCTAGAAAAATGTCTAAGCATTCTGAAAAATTCTAGAAACTATGCATGAGTATGACAGAGATAATATCCTCATCAGAAAAACTTTTCCCAAGGGATCTAAGATCATTGATTATTGTCATGAATCTACGAAAACAATCATTAATCTTTTCACCCTTGTTCATAGCAAATAATTCATATTTAGACATAAGTAAATCAATTTTGGATCTTTTTACCTCGCTGGTTCCTTCATAAGCAAGTTCAAGAGTATCCCAAATTTCTTTTGCACTGCGGCATCTAGAAATTCGGTTATACTCTGCCTCACCTATAGCCTGTTGTAGTATTGACATTGCTTTGGCATTTTTCTCCAGCAACTTGTAATGACCGCTCTCACGTTCACTGTCTTTCCTTTGGAGTCTTGTTCCCTTCAGAGTCAGTTTCATGATCGTATAGACCATTTTTGACCACGAGCCAACACTCATAGTCAATCCCATACATTATTTTTGATCCTGTTTTTCCACCATGCATAGTTCTTCCGTTAACTTGGGTGTTTGCTATCATATCCGATTGCTCCTAAATTCTTTGAGTACTCATGCTTGACTTCTCTAGATGTTATCTTACAGACACCTTGGCTCTGATACAGAATTGAAGGTTCTAAGATCTCAAGAGGGGGGGGGGGGTGAATTGAGTATAATCGATTGGACCAATTTTTTTTTTGCTTTTTGATCTTATAATAGGAACCAGTTGGGCTGGTTCCTATACGCACGGAATGTAAATAAAGCAGTTAGAACACATAGTATTTAACCGAGGTCCACCCAACTGGGCTACGTCCCTACCCTAAGCTCTTTTATTATCAACTCTGAAAATCAAAGAACTTGCTCACTCTACTGTTCCCTACTCGGGAACCAGTAACCCCACACTCAACTCTGAATGTGCACTCGACTCACACTCGAAGTCCAACTTTGTGTTTGAACTCACAAATTCCCAGGCTTTCAACCCCTTTTGATAGCCCTTACAAGAACACATATTTCTCTCTTATGAATTACTTCTTAGAAAGCTAAGTAAGAGAATGTTGTATGCTCGATGTATGCTCGTGTATGACTTAACGTTTATGAACTAGTGCTTTCCTGTGTTCTTTCTCTCAAAGTAGTCTTCTCTTTTAATCGGTGGAGAGAGTTATAGATGTTGAAGTATAGACGTATATTATATTAACTTACACCTAGTTTCCTAAATCTATTCTTGCCAATAAGGGCAAGGATTAGTTTATGAAAGTATTTACTTGTTCATTTTATCTAAGATTTTATAGTGATCGACATCAGAAAAATTGTTATACTCCTAAGTTTTAAAGTAATATATAATCCATTATTATTCCATGCAATAATCTTTTCAAAATATCTTTTTAAATTTTAGAGAAACCTTTTCAAAACCGCTCCAACATTCTCTCTGCAGGAACTAAGCTGGTTCCCCAGCTTGTTCCTTTGAGTGTGTTATGATCCTGTTCCAAGCTTGTACAAGATCCAAATACTCAAAAACTAGCACTATAGTTCATTTCCATTATCACACACAGAGATATTACATAGAAAATCCTTAATTTAAAACTCTAAATCAATTCTCGATATCATGCATCTTCAAGAACTTGAATCTTCTTTAATTTCTCAATCTTTGAGCACAGCTTTCTCTTTAATATTTCCGAAAGATTTCACACTTCAAGGTCTGGAATAGATCTTTACTTCACATATACAATGTTAACATGCAACAAAAGATATATGACTGTTCTTCAGAATAACAGTCAAGGAAACAGCTCGTACTGGTTCTGCACCAGTGAATGAGCTCTTATGTAATCAGCTGTTCCCTGTAATAAAAAAGTTAGTTTCAAAGCATTCTCATTAAAATGTTAACTTGTTTAGGGAAACAAGTTTCTAAACTAGCTGGTTCCCAGAACCAACAATATTCATACTTTAATCATCCTGTTTCCTGTAATGGTTTGTCATCATTCAAAACTTAAGAAACTCAACAGATAACTTCTCTCCTTCGGGTAACTCCTTACTAACGTAAGTGTACTTAGGATTCTCCACCACACCAAGATTGACCTCCTCAAGAGGATCATGGACTTCCAGCCTGATATCATCGCTTTTAGCCTACACTCTCGCTTCCTCTTCTTGACCATAGAACCCCCCCATGGCGTCAGAAATGGATGAACAGTGAGTGTCAAAATCCCCACTTAACGATATTTCAGCATTGCCATCCATGATTGTGTTTACCTCTAGACCATGTTGCGCATTATGACTAGCATAGAGATTACGAAGAGCTAAAGCTGTACCCGGTCCAATTTTAATGTTATGATTTGAATTCATTGTATTCATATAACACTTAAAATAAAGAAAACCTAGATATATTTACATCTGAGATTAATTACACCAGGTAGAATAGCCCTTCTTCTCCTAATAGTGTCAAGTACATCATTAATATTGCCCCCAAGAGATGCCCTTGGACACCAGTTATGCTGGGGTGATCATTTGATGCTAAACTCTTCACCACACAGGGAGCTTCAGATGTGTTTTGTGATTCATCATCTTCAGCGGCCTCTTCAATGTATTTGATTACACTTGAAATCCCTTTCACTCTAGATGTCGGTCGATTCTCAAGTTTGAGAGCAATCCTCTTGTCATTAGGCAAGGTCTTCATAAGTATCCTGGGAAATTCTAGATTAGTATCGATCAAATAAGCATCTACATTAGTAATTCAGCACAAACTACCTCATACTCATTACCAATCCATAGTATTTGAGGGTTTGATAAAACTCAAGAGGGGGGGTGAATTGAGTGTTAAAGACTCGTTGGTGAATTCTTGTTTCTTTTTTAGTTAAGTGAGGAACCAATTTGGCTGGTTCCTGTTGTAGCTGAATGTAAAGTAAAGCAATAAAGAACACCAGAGATTTAACGATGTTCAGCCAACTATGGCGTACGTCCTCCTATCTTATGTTCTCTTATTAATCTACTCTGAAAAATAAGAAACACACTCCCTGCTGTTTCCTTACTCCGAGAACCAACACACCCCACACTTTACTCCGAGTGTGCACTCGACTTACACTCGTAAGACCCTTGTGTTTGAACTCACAAACACTTACCTGATCTTCAACCCCTCTGTTGAAGATCATGACAATATCAAGTATATGAGAGAAATCGATTTATGCTCTAAGTGCTTTTGTGTGTATGACTCGATGAAAGGCTCGTGTTTCAAGTGTGTTTTATGCTAAAAAAATATAGCTCAATTTTATGCGTGAGAGATGTGTAGAATATGAAAGTCTAGATGTGTATAGATTGACTTGGATGTCAAAACCCAAGTTTCCTTAAATCACAAAGCTTTGGAGAACAAGCAAACTTGTGATTTAAGGAAAGTATCTTCTTATTCTAGTTTATCACAAAGATAAAATCAGTTAAGATAAATACTCCTAGAATTTTGGCAAAGCAACCAAATATATCTATCTAAAAATTTCCAACTGCTAATATATTTTTAAAACAGATCTTTGAAATTATTTTTACAAAATCTTTTTCAAAACTCGCAGCTATAATATTCCACGACAGTGAATCTGGTTCCCTGATTTGAGTACGTTATGAATTCTATTCCAAACTTCGTACCAGAATTCATAACACAACTCAACACACGAGAAACAATTATAAAGCCCATTCACACAAGTTCATACTACAAAGTAATTTACATGAAGATCCTAGAATAAACCTATTAAAGTACAAGTCTTCTCTCTTCATAAAACCTCAAGAATTGAGGGTTCCTTAAATTGCATCCATTGTGATCAACTCTTCTTTCTTCGATAATACCTCCTTGATCCAAGTCTTGAAATCAACTACTTTGTTGCACATGTAACAAAGTTAATGCATAGCAAATAGTATACGACTGTTTTCCAGCATAGCAGTCAAGGGAACAGTTCCTACTGGTTTACAACCAATACATGGAACTCTACATATCTAACCATTCCTTGCATACAGACAAGTTAGCTGAACAGATTTCACAATCAAATAATAACTTGTCTGGGGAATAGTGCATCAATATAGCTGGTTCTAGACCAACTATTTTCACACTTGCATCAAACTGTTTCCTGTTTCAGTGTTTGTCATCATTCAAAGTTTCAGGAACCCAATAGTATTACTTTCTGATGCAAAGTGAAAGGAATAACATAAGTCCGATTTAACCATTCCATTCTCTTCCGAGAATCGTATTGCAATTACCCTCCTCTTTTACTATAAAGAAAGCTAACCAAGTCTTAAAAGTACCTACTTGGACGTGCATACATGCCAATGCTTCAGTACTCTCCAACTTACCATTGAACGCAGTGATACTAATTTTGATGCTAGACAAATCTTTCTTACCCTTACCCAAATTTCTAAAAACTAACCAAGACATCAAATTTATCGTAGCGCCAGTGTAAATTAGCACTTTGCCTAGCTTGATGACTTGATGCCATCTATGTCAATTGTGATATAAAGGGGATTACTATGTGAGTTGTCGACACTGAAATCCCTGATTAAGTGCTCCACAACTAACTGTTCTTGCTCCTTAGTGATAGTTTCCACGGATGGTGCCCAACTAGACCCTTTGTCCAACTTACTCGGCTCACTTGAAATAGTATAGGTCTTACTTGAGTTTCGGCTTGGTCCACTTCATCGGTCCATGAAGTATCCTTCTACACGGTCCTACAAGCTTTGAATGCTGGGGGGAAAGTGACTGTACAACAAGCGCCAGACTGGTAATCACCTTCTGAACAATTTGCCAAAAAAAATCAAGATCTAACTTAGACACCTCCAAATCTAAACCTTCTAAACAACAGTTCACTAAATCTGCATTTAACACCTACTTAGTCATCAAAACATCTTCTGCATAATTTCCGTCCTATGGTTGGCCTGTTCTTCTTCAATAGAATCCTCCGTCAGTTCTCTAACTAATGGGAGATTTTGAATATTGGCAACTTGCAAGCTCCTGGATGACCCCTGAATTGTCTCTCTCTAAAGAGCTCCTGCTTCCAAATGAGGATTCGACAAAAGATTTCCTCAATAAAGTCCATCCACTTGTTTCCTACCTGAATGAGCCTGGGTCTCTAGAACATATTCTCCCAGCTTCTCTCTCTGACTCCCATCCAAATGAGGTTGAATTGGGTTGTAGAAATTCCTTACTGCAACTTCTCTATTTGGACAAGACCCAAACAAGGCTGGGCATTGAAAACATCTCCCTTTGAGCTCTTTGTTCGGATAGAACCCGAAATAAATTTATCCTTGGGGATTCCCTTTGTTGAATTCTCTCTCCAGTTGCTTCCATCCATCAAATGAGGCTCCTCAACAAAGGCGACTTTAAGCATTCCCTTTTACAAAGCCTCCTCATCCACATGAACTACATTTGCTTCTAGTTGACTGGTAGTTGCTTCTCTGATCAACCTACCCTTTTTCCTAACTCTTCTCTTCACTTTAGCAAGAGCCAGTTCATCTTCTTATCCCTTGTCTGCATTTGGGTTGCTATCCCTTTGTCTGGTTCCTATCTCATGGACATCTTGGTCTAAACTTGGCACCTTTTCAATCTTGCTCTTCAGTTGGAACACTTTAGGCTTGCCCAACCTAGTCAAGACCGAAACGGTAGAGGGCATCTGAGGAAGAGTGTCTGGTCCCCTCCTGAATGCTCTTTCAAATTGAGAATTCTGGTGTCTAAGTACCCAACTTGGGTTGTTAGGGATAACTTCAGTCCTTACTAGCTTATAATGTAACATGTCCGCACCAGAAGGACACATAAAGAAGCGTAACTTTTTCAGGCCTTCCACTGCCTTCGTCTGCAAATGAAATTTCTGAATAGCCTCCATATATGTACAAGCCTTCGGACAACCATCTCCATCATGATTAACACTGGAAATAACATTGCCTGGCTGTGCCTCATCATTTTTCAGCCTTCTTGCCTCAAGTTGAGAATTAGCAAGATCCAACGCCTGGTTTTCCTACTTTGAGATTGTCAACCCATATTTCCTCATCTTTTTGTTGATGAAGCCCTTAAAAGCCTTACACTGATGAGTTGAGTGCGCAGCACTGAAATGCCACCTACACATGATAAGGTTTTCGTAGTCTTGGTCTTGGCGTTTTGGAGCGATTAGGACTCCATTCACAACACGTTCATATAATTTTACAATAATGACTACATTAGAGAGTTCCTGCATATCAATATGAGAAATAACATTAGCATCAATACCAACTATATTACAATTCATCTCATATTGTTCTAATTCAAATAAGAATTAAGAATCAATTTCACAAGCATTTGCACTCTTGTCAGGAAAATTAATATTTCCTTTATCGATTTCATCTTGTATAATATTCCTAAAAATTACACAACCTTTAGTCCTATGCATGAAAGCATCATGCCATTTAAAATAAAATTTTCCTTTTATTCATTGAGATATCTATCCTTCTGTCTACCCACTAGTTTAATCTTCTTGAACTTYAGAAGCCAATCAAAGATTTCATCACATTTTGTAACATCAAATGTGTACTCTCTTCTTTGATCAGACTTAAAGTCCTTCTTTTCTGAAGACTTTTTGCTCACTAACTAGGGACATTTGAATGGTGGGACCTAGACAAATTCAGCCATTGCCACGTCCACCTGGTCATCATCCCGATCTTGGCTCTCTTCTGTGTAATTGGCATAGTTGGAATAATACTTATCTTTGCCTTTTGACTCTTCATCCAAACATCTTTCATACTTAACTACGGCGCTAGCTAGAGCCACGAAATCAGGAAAATTTTAACCCTCAATCTTCTTCCTAAAAGGAAAAGACAACCTTTTTTGGACTATAGAAACAAACTCAGTCTCTGGCAGGTTGAGATAACATCTAATCTTAGCTCTCTTAAACCTAGCGATGTAATCCTCCATAGGCTTCCCTTTGTCCTGGGTTATCTTGGCTAAATCTCCAATGAAAACCATAACTTCCACTCTAGTAAAATGGCAAAAAAATTGCCCCTGCAAATCCTGCCAAGTTTGTATAGAGTTAACCAAAAGATGAGTAAACCAAGAGAACAGAGTCTTAGTGAGAGAACTAGAGAACAGTCTCAACTTGAGATAATCACTATCTGTTGCTTCCCTACATTGGCAGTTAAACTTGACCAAGTGTTCTTTAGCAGACACCGATCCATCGCTAGAGAATAAGGGAGAGAATTCAAGAACTTTGAACCCTCTGGGAAAGGATGAGGTTAGGGTCAATCCATTCAAGATTAGGATGATACGTCCCTCTCCTAGGAAAACCGACATTGTGTCCCATAGACCTTTGGATCATCTCCTCCACTTGCCTAAGGAGAGGTTCATGATGAGCCTGTCCCATATGAGCAAGGAAATTCTGATCCTGGGAATCAGGATACTGGTTATCCTGGTAGTAGGCAAGATGAGGTGTCTCCCCATAGGGGTTCTGGTTTTATCTAACTCTAGGTTGGAAACCACCAATATTACTAGAGTTTTGTATTCCCATCGCCTGAGGTCCACCGAAGGCATTACCTTGTGCATATGACCCTTGCCCCTAATGTTTACTCTGAGGAAGATGCATTTTGTTGGAATAAGCCTGATGTTGATAACCTGTATCCCCAGTTTGTGGAAAGTAAGCGGTTTGTGGTTGCTCATAAGCAGTAGGGTATGAAGTTGGAAGTACATGTCCATCAATTAGAATTCAAAAGAACAGAAGAAGGTTCAGGGTCACCATGGCTATAGCCTGACTCATAGCCCTCTTCTCCCCTCTGGCTCCTGTTCCCCTCATTGGCATCTTGGAGAGAGATACTCCTTGATACTGTCTGAAAGGCCGGAGGGATATTATCTCCCATTACATTGTTTGTTCTAGGATAACCCAAGGGTGGTTCTTCCCTAGAATTTCCGACAGTTATTCGTGAGTCTCCGGCGGTTAACAAATTCATCAATTGTTCATTCAGTTGATTATGTTTTCTCTACTAATGGCTCCAGCAAAGTAACTACCTCAATCACAAGCGTCTTACATAATGCCTCATTAGTAGCATTTAACGTCTCTTGATATCTAATATAATCCTATCCACCTGTCTGGTAACTGCCTGCTGTGAATGAGAGCCAAAGTTTTGCAACTCGGTGGTTATCACCCTAGTAGTTCCATGTACCATGCCTTAGTGGAGGTTGTTGAACTGCTCCCTATGGTTTTCCTTTAGATATTCCTAAAGGCTTGTAACAATATCCACGCATTGCGTGTATATAGAATTGAGCAAATGTTTGGCTAAGGATAATTAATTTTTCCCCCCTATTTAGGTGCAAGTCGTCTAGTCTTTGAGTTTGAGACTCGGTTTGCTCAGGAGGAGCAAGATCTTCAACATATTGTTGTTGCGGAACAGTTTCTAAATTACCAAGATCCTTAAGTGGATTCTCAAGATTTTAATAGGATGAATTACCATCCTCTTGATTACTCGACCTTCGAGTAGATCGTTTAGAAGCCATGGTTGAGAAGTAACCTATTGAGGTGATTTTGCACTTCACAAACAAGTCAACCGCTCAATATTATTTTTAGTTCGGTAGGGGGTTCTCCCTCTGGTTACTGATTTTATAGATAACCTCGCTAACATAAAATGGCTCCCAAATAGTAGAGTTAATCAATTAAGAAGATGAAAGCTTAAGGAAATGACGTTGTTCTAGAACAAGATTGAAGTATAAAACAAACGAAGATGAATAGAAACGAAAACCATCCATTATATAGATAGGGATAGAGTCAGACTACAATCGTATTACAAGGAAGGACGATTACCTCCATGTTTATACAATTGGGATGAAAACGAGTAAACTACTAATCCATTGAGGGATGAACTACGTTATTCTATGCTAAGCTACACTATGGTAAACTATACTCGGCTACTAAGCCAAGTGCAGCTAAGAGAAGCTAAATGCGAAAGAAGATAGATAGATGTTGCTGTTGTGTTTGTTGTTGTTCTTTCTTCTGATCCTACTGAGTCTATTTATAGGCCTTAAAGGTGTAGATCGTGGGTGGAAGTTATTCCCTCTCGACGGTTTCTTGCCGCCTCTTTTCGTATTTCAATTCCTCGTACTTCCCTCCAAATCTTGCTGTTGCTTGTTCTTCATGGGCCGTCTATTGTTGGGCTATCTCTGAGTGGGACACTTCTATCATAATTCGCTTGTAACGCTTTTGTTATATCGCTAGAGGACAATTATTTTGGAAATGCCACACATCGCATGTCTCTCAAATACTTCATTCATCGTTGGTTACTAGTTTATCGGTCAAACTCCTACTACTTAGTCAACAAAGTCAACAAAATATTTTTTTTTCGTAACAGTAATATAAATACCCCTAGTCATTAAACGAAAATTTATCACGAAAATTTAGCACAACACACTTATTTGCGTCTCTTCAATGGAAGATTGATTTTTCCAAGATGTATCTTAATTTTTGGCCTAATTCTTCTTTTTTCCATAATTTTTCATGATTTTTCGATCTACGAAACTCGACTTATAAATTTTTGTAACAAAAATGCAAAACCGAGCAAAACGATTTGTTCTGGAACCTTCCATTCAACAAACCCGAACGAGGGCCTTTGGCTTGCTGCTTAAGCTAACCACGCTCATGGGCACGTCTTAGTTAGCATGGCATGTCGACATAATCAATTGTTTTCTTAATAAAAACAGATAAAAAATTGTAAATAAGGCAAGTCGAATCAGGCCAAAAATGGCCTGATGTTGGGCGCACTTGCGTCCAGTTGGGCGATATTTATCCCAATTTCACGTGTTCTCAAGTGAACTGTACTTAGGCTATAGATAAGACCCCTCGGTTCTCCCATTTCACACACAACACACACACACACAGACACACACACATAGCAAAGCTCTAACATATTGCATTGTCAAGTACTCTCTCAAACATATCTATACACACAATCAAACACTCACACAAACACATCAAAACATATTTATTTTAAGGTTCGATTAGGGTTAGATTAAGGGTTCTTAAGGGTTTAAAAAGCTCAAACTAAAAAAGCATCATATTGCACGGTAGGTTTGAGGCCAAAGTCTCAATTCTAATATGCTTTTTGCATGCTTGTTTAGATATTTGACATCATCTGTAAATTTGCATGTAAATTGATTAGCAACTGCTTGACTTGAATTAAAATCAATCTTAAGCAAACTTTTGATTCTTGTTGAGTTCTTGCATGCTTTTCTTCATCAGTAATTTGCATTAAACAAGACCTATAATTTAATGTACTCACGCCTAATAACACAAACAGTGGATCGGACAATCGACATTAGGTACCTTGAATATGGAATTAAAGCAAAGCGGTCACAACAACACAATTAGTCCATACGTGCATATATTTCTATTAAAAAACCTGCCTAGTATTAGCACGCTTAGGGTTTAACCGGAAATATGTTTCTTGTTATCTATTTGACAATCGACTCGCGAATGACTGAGAAGAGGCCGCTTAATGCGGGGGGCATTGTGCACTACTTCGGCCTTACCCTTGTCCCCGAATCCATGACCTATGGTTCACTACCAAACTATGGAGTCTTTGCCTTGCATTATGGCTAGGCAAGACATAATAATATGTTCTGCAGCTTCCAAAAAGAGTGCGGTGGTGACTTCCTCTACTCAAGTTTTCGAGTATAATTCATACAACTCCACGCATACTCACAATATGCAAAAAATAAAGAATTCTATTCTAGCAAAGCGAGTCTCACTGAGACTGTACACACGGGGTACCCGAGAGTAGTCAATTCAAATCCCCTCGGGCCTGGTAGGGTTAAAAAGAACTAACCCCGCAGCGCCCGTACAATGTTAGTTTTGATTTTTGCAATCAAAAGAAGAATCACACCAAGTACGAACAACAAACGAACAAGTTGCGAGTTAAATTCTAATTGTAGAAATGACACAACCACACATCCTCTAGTCGCACCAAATTAATCCCGTTGTAGAAGGGAGTAGGGGGGGAGGGGGGGGGGGAAGTTGACCTTCCTCTTAAAAAATAAAGGAGAACATATCCAACTAAACCAAGAGACTCTAAATCGTCACACTGACTTTGCATTACAAAACAAAACAAAACATTAGAATACTAAATAAACAAAGCAAAAAATAAAAAATACTAGTAGTACCTCTTAGTAACAAGAGGTAGAAAGAGTGATGAATGAGAGTACAACCCAAAAAATTAAGAATGCAGTCAAAATAAATTTTGTTGTTGCTTTGATTTTAAAGATGGATTGGGCAAAAACGAAAAGAGAAAAATAACTTGAAGTTCAACTTCGAGCTTTGATGTGGTTGCATGAGATAATTTAACAATAATAAATTATTGGTAAACACTACTGAAGTTCTAATTAAATTATTGTGGAAGATTTAATTGAATAAACAATAACAATTTTTGGATTAAAACCTTGATAACCTCAAATACAAGGGTTTTCACATGGCTTCAACCTTATGAGAATTGGACACACCACAATAGCGACGCTAATTGATTAACTCAAAACACAAACTAATTTTATTCATTGACTCTTAAAATATTTAAAGGTAATAATTCCTTGCCAATCAAGAAAAGATATAACAAATGAAAGCTAGCTTCCTAAAAAATATTCATATCTTAAGAGATTATTTTAATCTAATATTTGGATAATAATATCCTAAAAACCTAACAACCTCCTAATTTTATCAATCACGTATAACTTTCACACTGATGTATCTCAATCTCGTGATTAATTTTATTAATCACATATAATAATAATAATAATAATAATAATAATAATAATAATAATAATAATAATAATAATAATAATAATAATAATAATAATAATAATAATAATAATAATTGTACGGGCGTGGTGCGTCACCGGGCCAGGCTTGGTCCGATCCTTTTGCCCCGCGGGGTACAGTCTCGGCTGAGACACCGTATTGCGAAGAATTGAATTCTTGCTATTTTGCATAGTGTGAGTATGCTTGGCATTGAGGGTCATAGTAACTCGAAATCGAATAGAGGAACTCGCCACCGCACTTATTTCGGGTAGCCGCGAAACCCATTTTAAGCCTTGCCTATAATTGCATAACGCAAGGCGAAGGACTCCATGTTTGGTAGTGCACCAAAGGTCTGGATTAGAGGACGAGGGTAAGGCCGAAGTAGTGCACCACACCCCCCCCCCCCCCCCCCGCATCTAGCGGCCTCTACTAGGTCTCATTGCAAATTCACCAATTGTAATATCGAACAACTATGTCCGTATTGATCCTTAATTGTTATTAGGTAAGTGGATTAATGCATGTAAGACTATTAATTGTTGTTGTTTTGAATTAGGTCAAGATTCAAGGATCCTAAACCTTTTGTCCATAATTATCTTATTAGGCGTGACAATCAATTAATAGGTCTTAAATTAGCAAGCTTAACGGTGATAGAGAAAGTATATTCAAAACCATGAATAAGAATATACAAGGAGGAAGAAGGAGGACTTACCTCGTATCGTTATCCAAGATAAGACAAAAGGCAAAAATAATAGTTAGATTTGAAATTGAAATCGCCTCGCAAATCGCTATTTACATAGGAAAATAAAAGAAAATATTAGTAATGACAATTATATTGAAATCGAATTAAAGGAAAGAAAACAAGAGGTTTATTTACATGTTAATTGATTTCTAATAGTTTATTAGTCAATATTACATGATTCAAAGTGATAAAAACAAGCAAAATCAAAGAATAATTAAAGAGAAGAGAAGAAGGAGAGAGCTTCTTTGAGTTTTGTGGCCTCATAGGTTATACCAACAATGCGTAGTCGAACAATCCTTGAACGATTGCTTTGAATGCCTTGATCTCTTGATCATGAAGGTGTTTTTTAGTGCGTATTGAATTTGAAAGAGTATCTTTGAAAGTTTTTGGAAGAGAGGGAGAGAGTATTGACGAGAGAGAGAGAATGTGAAGTGTATGGAGTGCATGGATCCTGTAAATGAAGGGGGGTCGGCCTATATTTATCGGCCAAAGCCAAAAAGAAGCAAGAATTGGGAGCAATTACGCCCAAAACTGGGCGCAATTGCGCCCAACACTTGCCTGATGATTTTGGCTGATTCGTTTTGCCCGTTTTTGAAGATTGCGTATAATATGAAATCGAAATAATATATCATTTGATTTTATTTGATTATGATATTTTGACACAAATCACTGATTGATTTGGGGAGATATTTGTGTGGGCCCCACGCTTGGTTGTGGCCCGAAGCTCCCGAAATGGGCCGTTTCGCTCGGGTGCGCGTTTTTTCGTAGGAAACTGATAACTATTTTTCCATAACTTCAACAATTATGGAAAATTATTCATAAAATTCCTTGTAAAAAAATAGTGCATTGTGTCAAAATTTCGTGAATTTTGAAATAGCTTTCATAATTTAATTAATTATCGCAAAATTATTTAAATTGTTGAAAATTTTGAGAATTGTCAAAAATGCTTAGAAAATTCCAAAAAATTCTAGAAAAATGTCTTAAAATAAGTTAAAATAATTTTGAAATTAAAACGTATTTTTAAGGGTACTTTGGGCAAGAAAAGGTGCTTCCGCTTTACAAATCGAGATTCTAGAGCATTGTTTAAGGCAGTTGTTCTTTAGAATTGGACCAATTGCATTGTGGTATACTTTTATCATTGGAATTTATGGAGGGAAAAATGCAGGTATCTACAATAATAAATAAGTAATATCTATTAAATACGGATCAAAATCTTCACGATCACACCCTGTCAAAATGGGCATTATATTCAACATTCTTCGCAAGTTTTGCTACAAATATAATTCAAGAAAATAATCAAGTAGTTAACAATAATTTTTTTTAAAATGCAAAAAATTCAAAACAAAACCAACCAAAGCCATAAATCATATTAACTCTCAAAATTCAAAAAATGCTGGATCGAAAGTGAGTCTATGTCAGGATCTAGACTAAGAGGGGTATTTTCGATTTCTAGAGAATCGAACCACTCATTGAGATGAACCTCGATTTTTTTTACTAATTTGGTCGGACCTCAAGGTGAGGATACCTACGTATCCTTGTGGAATCAAACCGATCGTAGTTCGTGAGGTCGTGTGTGGAAGTGATGGACAATGCTCTTTTGGAAAGGACTTTTGAGGTTGTAATGTAGGCTTAGGTTTGAGGGCGTAAGGCTTGAATTGTACTAGAATTTTGTTTTGACAAGCTTTTGATTTTGAAAACTTGGCAATTGAACTTGAGGTTTTGATTTGACTTTGCACTTTATTTTGATGTTGACTTTAGCTTTTGAGGCTTTGAGTTGAGCTTTGAAATTTGGTTTGAACTTTTCTTATCATTGTTTGGTATTTGAATGGTATTTTGATGTGGGTAAGAAAGAAAATGGCTAGTAGGCTCAAAGGGGTTGCAATGGATGTTTGTTTGTTTGTACAAGGTGAATGGAGGGGAAATGATTATTTTGTAGAGCTATGAAAGAGCACCTCTTGAGCATGTCCATTTTGATTTTGAATTATTTTGCTTTTGCTTTTTTTTTGAGGTCATTGAGTGGAAAGAGTCTCATCATTGAATTTGAAAAAGAGAAATTAAAAAGAAAAAGACTTATTTTATTGATATTGAAAATTGAAGAAGGCTACAACTTTATTGACTCGACCTAATTGACATAGACTCAAATTGAAAAGAAAGGGACAAACTTGGCTAGGACTATGACTCTTTTTGTTGACTCAATATGGGGGACTATGAACTTGTAACTTAGTTGCTTAGTTGAAAGTGTTGGGGTCCCCCGTTGGGTTGCTTTGGATGTTGAGTTTTTCTCCTGGAGGGACTGGGAGACGACCATCTTCTACCATGTCTTGGATCTTGCGCCTTAAGTTCCAACAATCATTAGTGGTATGCCCATTTCCCCTATGGTACTTGCAGTAAGAATTTAGATCCCAATTCTTGTTGCTGTTTTCCGAGGTTGTATCTAGAGTGCGGCTAATTAGAAAGATGAGTCCCTTCTTGTTTAACCTTTCTAAGGCTTGCTCCAAAGGCATTCCAAGGGGTGTGAATATCCTTAGAGGCTTTCTTGCTTTGTACCCATTAATGCTAGAGGGAAAAGCATTAACCTCTACCTAATTTACTTGTGCAGCATTGGAAGTTGAGCCTGTTTTCTTGTTGGTGTAATTGGACTTGGACTTTTGGGCCTGAACTTCTTCTTCAACTAGGCTCCCTACCTTGTACAAGCTGGTGAAAGACTCAATGGGTTGAAACTCAAGAGGCTCTTGGTACTTGGGCTGCAGATTTTTTTTATCACCATTCGACTTGATCCTCCTCGGTGGGCCTATTGGTCATTTGGGATGTTTTTTCCCTCCACCTCTTCAGGAAAGAGGTGAAGTCTTTTTTTTCACCTTGCTTGGTAATTTCAAGTTCCCTTAAACTTCTTGGAAGTTGGGTATTGTAGCAATAGTGTTTGAGGAATGCTTTTTTGATGTACTCCTAATCATCGACTTTGTTCCTATTAAGAGTCTTGAACCACTTAGAGGGGTGAGTGTCCAAGGTGAGTGGAAAGACAGAGGCAAAAAGTTCATTGTCCATGCCTTTGAGGGACATAGAAATGGTGAATGATTGGAGGTTTTCCTCGGGATCCTCGGCCCCCTTGAATTTTGCTAGGTCGTTGAGCACGACCTTCTTAGGGAGTTGTCCCTTGAATTTAAAGTCCTTCATGGGGGTCTGGAACCCTATTGCTGCATTGAGTCTTGCTTCTAACTCCTGAACTTTCTTGTCAGTTACAGTTTCTTGTGGTGGCTCATCTCGAGGGATATTGGAATCCTCTTCCTCATCTTCACCTGAATTCTTGTCAACTTTCTTTTGCAAGTCAGCCAACTGTTTCTCAGTTTGGTCCATCCTCCTATTCATTTTTTTCACTTCAAATAGAACATCAACAATGGTAGCCTCTTGACCCATGTGTACTAACTCAGACCCTTCTGACTTGTCTTAGGCAATGACGGTTCTCTTAACCAACCTCGAGCCTTCAGTTCGCTCCAAATGGTTTTCTCTTGACCTACGTTGTGTTGTGGCAAGGAAAGCTCCACTCGATTCGACATTGAAGAAGACTCAAACTTGATCTAAGGCTTGAACTCGAGCCCAAGACCGATATGGGCTTAAACTGGGCTTAACATTAGTTTGAAACTTGAACCTCTACATAAGTTGAGGTGCTTAGACCTATACTCAATGGACTTAAGTGTTGGGATTGACTTGATTAGTACCTCGATCTGGTTTGAAGTACTAATGGGTTTTGGACTTGATTTGGGCTCGACACTTGTGTTTGACTTGACATGGATTGGACTTGAACTTGATACGGGTTAGTACCTTAGTCTGGATTAAGGTATACTTAGACTCACTAGACTTATATTTGGACTTGGAATCATGTTTGGACAGGACTGGACTGGACCAAGACCTCGGTCTGTTTTGAGGTGTTTGGGCTGGACTCAAACTAGAATTGAGTTGGACTAGACTCTTGACTAGACAAACTTAGCATTGAGTCACTGGTGGCCTTTTGATGTGGACTTGAATGTGGAATGGGAGATGATTTTGAATGTGGAGTGGAATTGGAGATGGAGAATTTGTGGATTGGGACTCTGGATGTGGCCCATGAATGTAGAGATGAATTTTTGTGGAATTTGAATTAGAGTTGAATTTGAATAGAATATGGACTATGGATGGACTAGAAGTTGACATCGATCATGGGCCACGGACTCGAAAGAAGTGAGACGGAATTGCATATGCACATGTAGACACATAAAGCACATCAACATAATATATGCAACTTATATAGAGTCTGCTTAGGTCAGTCAAGGGTGTCCAAAAGGGTCCCATGACTAGCCTTAGAATAGCCCTTAAAACATCCAGCGCCCGATGTGATGATCAAAGTAAGTCTAAACCATTACGGCTTTGTAGGGCACGCAGCCGCGCATCATGGTGGGGATGGGCATCAAACTTAAGAGTTAGTTACATAGGTAGTGCACCAGCGCCAATCTTAAGCGAGCCCCCCCCGGTCTGTCTCGAGTGTAGAACACACTCATGTGAGACGTGTTGCTTAGAAAGCGGATACTCAGTGCCAACAACCTAAGTACTGCATAATGCAAGATGCCTAGCACCAAATGTTCAATATTACATCGGTGAATTCGCGAGACTTTTCGAGTTTCCTCCACTTGTTCAATAGCGTTTAAAACCCCAAAGAACTCCTCAGTGAAGTCGCCAAAAAACTGTACGGGCGTGGGGGCGTCATCGGGCCGGACTGGGTCCGGTCCCTCTTCCCCGTAGGGTACAGTCTCGGTTGAGACACCATATTGCGAAGAATTGAATTGTTACTATTTTGCACGGTGTGAGTATGCTTGGCATTGAGGGTCATAGAAACTCGAAATCGAATAGAGGAACTCGCCACCGCAATTCTTTCGGAAAGTTGTGGAACCCATTTTAAGCCTTGCCTATAATTGCATAAAGCAAGACGAAGGACTCCATGTCTGGTAGTACACCAAAGGTCTGGATTAGGGGACGAGGGTAAGGGCAAAGTAGTGCAAAACACCAACCCCCCCCCCCCCCCTGGTATCTAGCGGCCTCTACTAGGTCTCATTGCAAATTCACCAATTGTAATATCGAACAACATATATGTCCGTATTGATCCTTAGTTGTTATTAGGCGAGTGGATTAATGCATGTAAGACAATTAATTGTTGTGTCTTTGAATTAGGTCAAGATTCAAGAATATACAAGGAGGAAAAATGAGGAGACTTACCTGGTATCGCCATCCAAGATAAGACAAAAGGCAAAAACAATAGTTAGATTTGAAATTGAAATCGCCTAGCAAATCGCTATTTACATAGGAAAATCAAAGAAATTGTTAATAATGACAATTATATTGAAATCGAATTGAAAAGAAAGAAAATAAGAAATTTATTTACATGTTAATTAATGTCTAATAGTTTATTAGTAAATACTACATGATTCAAAGTGATAAGAACAACCAAAATCAAAGAATAATCAAAGAGAAGAGAAGAAGGAGAGAGCTTCTAAGAGTTTTGTGGCCTCATAGGTTATACTAACAATGCGTGGTCGAATAATTCTCGAACGATTGCTTTGAATGCCTTGATCTCTTGATTTGAATGTGTATTTAATGTGTTTTTGAGTGCTTATTGAATTTGAAATAGTTTCTTTGAGAGTTTTTGGAAGAGAGGGAGAGAGTATGGATGAGAGAGAGAGAGAGAGAGAGAAAGTGAAGTGTATGGAGTGCGTGGATCCTGCAAATGAAAGGGGTCGGCCTATATTTATAGGCCAAATCCAAAAGAAGCAAGAACTGGGAGCAATTACTCCTAAAATTGGGCTCAATTGCGCCCAACACTTGCTTGATTTTGGCTGATTCATTTTGCCCTTTTTTGAAGATTGCCTATAATATAAAATCGAAATAAAATATCATCTGATTTTATTTGATTGCGATATTTTGACACAAAATCATTGATTGATTTATGGAGATATTCGTGTGGGCCACATGCTTGGGTGCGGCCCGAAGCTCCCGAAAAGGGCCGTTTCGCTCGGGTGCGCGTTTTTGCTTAGGAAACTCATAACTATTTTTCCACAACTTTAACAATTATGGAAAAATATTCTTAAAATTCCTTGTAAAAATATTGCATTTTGTCAAAATTTTGTGAATTTTGGAATTGCTTTCATAATTTAATTAATTATCGCAAAATTAATTAAATTGTTGAAAATTTCGAGAATTGTAAAAAATGCTTAGCAAAATTAAGAAATATTCCGAAAAAATCTAGAAAAATGTCTAAAAATAAGTATAAATAATTTTGAAATTAAAAATTATTTTAATGGTGCTTTGGGCAAGAAAAGGTACTTAGGCGTTACAAATCGAGATTCTAGAGCATTGCTTAAGGCAGTTGTTATTTAGAATTGGGCCAATTCCATTGTGGTATAGTTTTATCACCGGCCTTTATGGAGTGACAAATGTAGGTATCTACAATAATAAATGATTTATATGCTATTAAATACGCATCAAAATCTTCACGATCACACCCTGTCGAAATGGGCATTATATTCAACATTCTTCACAACTTTTGCTACAAATATAATTCAAGAAAATAATCAAGTAATTAACACTAATTTTTTAAAAAAATGAAAAAAATTCAAAACAAAACCAACCAAAGCACTAAATCATATCAACTCCCAAAATTCGAAACCCTAATTCAACCCCCGAATTTTGAAACCCCAATTCAAGTCCCTCAAAATCTTAAACCCTAGTGGAACTACTCGTACACCTAATAGACGAACTGAAGACAATTATAAACCCTAATTTAATCCCAATTAAATCTGAAACCTTAAAAATTTACCACCCAAAGATTTGAAGGAAAAATCCTTAAAATTCTAGCAACAAACCCACAAATTCGAAGAATAAATACAAAAATGCAAAAATCAAGCCAAAAATTCAAAAAAGAACAATCCAAAATATTCGTTAAACATAAAATAATAAACCTAAGAAAGTCATTGTTGAAGAATGCAAGGGCGGCATAAAACCCTCTGATTTGTCAACAACTTTAATTTTCGGGCCCTATACAAGTCGCAACATTTGAGACAAAATCGAACATGGAGATGCTAAAACCCCACCAAAATGCAAGAAAAAGGTGTGATGGTAGCAAGAACACTAAAGGTGAGCGAAGGGAAACGAAGAAGATTGGAGGTGAGAGAAGAAAAATGTAAGGTTTTTAGGCTTGATAGAGAGGTCGTTGAGATTGTGGTAGTGTTAACAACTAAGGTGGGCTTTGAAAGATTGAGGGAGGATTGGGCTTTAGGCGGTTGGACGTAGGTGGGCCTCTATAAGTGGGCTAGTGATGTGGACTATTGTGGGGCTAATCAAACTGTTCTTTCTTTTCATCACAACAATAACCTTCTTGTAAAATTTTACATTATTTAGATTTCACTAAAAATTATTAGGATTTAATTGTAATAAACTTGTCATTAAAATGATTCAAATAAGACTACACTTAACTATATTCAAACTTAAAACGATTCAAACTTGACTATACTTGACCAAGCTTTGACTGAGCCGAGCTCGAGTAGCTCGCGAGTAGGCATGGCTCATTAACAGTCCTAGGTAGAAGTGTGTGCTCTATGCTGTGAATGAGAGTGAATGAATGAGGTTGGTAGATGAAAGGGTGGTTTTATTTTTAAAAACAAAATAGAAATTAAAAAATTATTATCGATCACTAATTAATTAGAATTAACATGGTTTGAATGAGAAGCATATACGAAATACTAATATTAGCGATATACAAACCTGTATTTTGTACTTTACCTTTTGACATTATCCACACATTATGCAAACATTGTGCAAATATTATCAAACATTGTCTCCGAAGTATAAACCATTTTTTACATGATTTTTCTAATGTTGTATGAGAGTCATAACACATGAATCATTTGCTTTTTACCCATCTGCTTAGAATGTTAAGTGGCACGTTCTTTATTTTTTCGGAGGTGTGACTACGGTGAAAGGGCATGTACATTTACAATGTGAAAAGGGTTATGAGGATTCGAACATCTAATCACTGGATTAACGTGGCACATTTTTGTTACTTGACCACTTTTTCCTAATTTTTCTTTTGGTAAATGTGAAATAAAAACTATATATAAAATAAGGGTGTGATTGGTTAATCGCAGCTACGTATATATCATTGCTTTAATTGAATCACGAGCAATTGGTCAAATTAGGGGACTGATAAATTGATAGCTGTTATGGGGATATATCGTGGGTTTTTTGGTCTTTTCATTCGTCTTTACTTAACGGCAATCATGTGAGGAGAGGAAGTAGTGGAATAACTGTAGTGGAAAGCTGTAACGGTATTGCTTTTTCGTTATTAGTAGGCAATCCTTGAAAAGCTCCATTGTTCCCCCCATTTGTTTTGCACCTTCATAATCCTAGGGTTTCTGGATTTCCTTGTGTTCTCCATCTTCTACTCTCCATCTTATCTATCTTCGAGTACTGTAGGACGTGGGCCGCGCCCTCGCGTATAGCGGGCGCGCGGCTTGGTACTACATCGAGGTGCTTTGCGTGGGCTTGAGCCACGGAACCCGCACGTGAGTGCGTTGGGGTAGTGTTGTCGAGTAAGGGGAAGGTTTTCTTTCTATTTTAAGGATTTTAAAAATAATTTATATTGGTGATTCTCTTGTTTTCTACTTTTCATCACTCTTCACATTTTTTGAGCTCACCAGTATTTATAGATTATTTTCTGATTTTTCTATATTTTCTATGATTTTTATAAGTTTTATACGCAAAAAATACAAAAAATTCAAAAATACACAAAAAATACTCCGGAAATACGTGGAACTTCTAGAAATCTAGATATCTTGCTTGGAGAGCAAGGGTGTCTGGGTGCGTTGAATCAAGGCAAATCACGTATTATGGAATTGGAATCGGAGGAATCAAAAAATACGCGGAGAATATACACAGAGTTGCATATATACGCAGCTCCTGCGTATATACGCAGGTCCCTTGCGTATATCGAGGGTTTTCCCTCATTTTTCCCTCGTGCCTATAATACGTGCCTTGCTCATTCGAGAAAAACACACACGTCTATTCAACTTGCACGTCCTAAACTTGTGTATTCACTCTCTCACACTCTCACACACTCTAAATACATACGTTCTTGAGTTCTAGCATCGATTCTGTTTCGATCCAACGAGCGATAACAAGGTTTACTTTCTGAGATTACTCACCCATCTCTTTTCTTATCTTTAACTTGATTAATCATTATTACGAGTCCAAATTAAATCAACACATGTAAGAACTCACTTTTTAATTGATTCATGTAAATACATAGGGTTAATGTTCATTTTGTTAATTTTATGTTTCCTTTTATTCCATTGTTATTTTTATGGTCTAGTCATTACTAACATTCTTTTTGTG
The DNA here is from genome assembly GCA_008642245.1 of Bassia scoparia. Taxonomy (NCBI): domain Eukaryota; kingdom Viridiplantae; phylum Streptophyta; class Magnoliopsida; order Caryophyllales; family Amaranthaceae; genus Bassia; species Bassia scoparia. Next base: position 28,490 of record SNQN01000444.1, read on the forward strand.
TTTTGTATAGCATCTTTAACGAATCGTTTTACTCGATTTAAACTACAATAATTTAATTGCTGTGAATGAGGG